>PVKS010005955.1:0-81544 GCA_004027875.1 Aplodontia rufa
GCATACATTATGTTCAGATATCCAAATAAATGAATATCAACAAAGTTCCCTTTTCTTATGTGTTAATAAAATTGATGATAGAATTTTCTATATTAATTTTAGAATATCAAAAGGAAATAATAGTATCCCTTAGATATATTCACTAGAATGCATCTTCAATCAATTTATAGGAAAAATGTAAATATACACAAGAGAGGGAAGCAATATTTAAAAAAATATTTTTTTTTAGAAACATGATCTCAATTTTGTTACTTAAAACCAAATTTTAGTCAGGTGCAGTAGCATACATCTGTAATCCTTGCTGCTTGAGAGGCTGAGGAAAGAGTACTATAAATTCAAGGCCAGCCTGGGTGATATGGCAAGACCCTGTCTCAAAATAAAATAGATATCTTGAGAATGTAGTTCAATCATGGTATATTCCTGAGTTCAATCCCCAGTGCAAAGTAAATAAATAAGAATTTTACTGTGTATACTTTGGGTTTATGTCATGAAATCTTTCAAATAATTGGAAGGTTTCTAAGTGAAAAATAAAAGTAATAAGAAATTTAGATATACATTGATATTGGTCATTATGCAAAATATTACTTTTTAACAATATTTATGTCTGATTTTATTCTTCTCCATTAGTACAATAATAGAATATAGATAGTTTAAATTCTTATGACTAACATTTAAGAATTTTTTTCTAGAGAAAAATTGATTTTTAAAAATCTAAATGAGCTATATTATGCAAAAAAACTAGTCTCAGCAGTTTCTGTTGATGCAGAAAGTAATGCTCAGTTGACATCTATTTTACCACTCTACTTATCTTTGAGAAAATAACATCTTACTCTATTATTTTTAAATCTGAATTCCAGTCTTACTAGCTAATCATTAACATTTCAAAACAAAGATATTCTCTTCTGTTACCAATGGGAACTCAGTCACTTGACATTTTTGAGGAACTTCAATCTTGATTTTCCTCAAAATCAGTTGTTCATGTTCATACAAAAGTTCAGCTGAAATGACCAATATAAGTTGTGAAATATACATGCATTTTATCAAGAACTACTAAAATGTTCCTGCACATCTATCGTTGTGCTTGATAATTTTTCCATTTTAATTTTTCAAAAAGTCATTGAATTACTACAAAGCAAAATTAACTTATGATTTTTTTTTAGTTAGAACAAGTTTGCTGGTAGTGCTACTCAAGTCAACTACATCCTTATTATCAATGTGCTTAATTATCAGTTCCTGATAGATCAACCCTGAACTGCCCTAATATCAGAATGGATTAGAATGTTTCTTTTTTCAGTTCTGTTTTTGGTTCATATATTTTAATGATATGTAGTTGGATGCACAGACATTAATGATTGCTGTGTCTTTTTGGAGCATTAACTACTTCCTCATTATTTAACATCCCTTTTTATCCCTGATAATTTTCATTGTTCTGAAGTTAATTTTTTTCTGAATTAACACAGCTATTTTTTCTCCCTTGATTTGTCTTAGCATGTTATACCATCCCTATACGTTCAGACATTCCAAATCTTTATATTTAAAGTACATTTTTTGTGAGAAATACATTTTGGGACCTTGAATTTCTGTTTTGCTTTATTTTTTTGTTTGCTTGTTTGCTTTTCCAATACCACTCTGACAGTCTCTGTCTTTAATAGCTAAAATTACACCATTCACATTTAGGAGGATTAATAATATCTACCATGTTTGCAATCATTGTTTATTTGCTATACTTCTGTTTTATTTTTTTCCCCTAGATTTCTTGATTTTTATTAATCATTTAATTATTTTTTAATCTCTCTTTAGCCCAAATATTGTTCTTTCTAAAAAAAGTTTAATTATTCAGCTGTTTGCAACATATATTTTTAACTACTTAAATCTTTCCTATGATAATACTGTATTGTTTCATTGTAGTTTGAGTGCCTTGTATCAAGTATTCTCAATTCTTGTCTCTCATCTCATCACATTACTATCATTGATTTTTCAAATCCATTTACAACAACTACACAATGTGTTTCTGAATATAATAGATCTAATATATTTATATTGTATATTGTTTATCTTAAATAGTTTTCTTTCAGATTAACAATGAAAATAATAAAATTTTAATTTTAATGTCATTAATTCTTTTCCAACATTATATATATATGAAGATCTAAGTTCCTGGGGCTGTAGTGGTGGCTCAGCAGAATTCTGCTTGCCCAGCATGCAGGAGGACTCAGGTTCCTACCCCAGCACCACATACACAATTAAGAGTTGGAACAAGGAAGACCAGATGAAAAGCTAAATAAAAATGATTCTCTTTCTCTCTCTCTTACTTTCCCTCTCTCTCTCTCTTTAAAAACAAAATCCAAGTCCTGATCTATTTCACTTCCTTTCTTCCTGCTAAACATCTTTTTACATTTTATTCAAAGCATTTTAAGTAACAAAATCCATTAGTTTTCTGCATGAAAGTCTTTATTTCTCCTTAATTTTTTAAAAAAGTTTTATTTTGATTAACAAATAGTGATTGTATGAGTGGTATATGAATTTTTGACACACCTGCATACATTGTAGAATAATCATATCAGGATAATGAATATATTTATCACTAAATATTTATATTTCCCTGTGGGTAAGAACATTTAAAATAATACCTATTAGCAATTTTGAAATATATAATCCATATGACTTCTCTGCATCTGAAGTATGATTTTGCTAAAATCTGGATATCTAGGTAACTATTATTTTTCTTTTAGCAGTTCATTCCAATCTGTTCTTTCTTGAATGATTTATTAAGAAGTATTACGTAACTTTTACTTCTTTTAAAGGTGAGGTATTTTAGTCTATAGCTTCTTGCCAGATTTTCATCTTTTAATTCCTTCAGTTTTAATATAATATGTATTATTCTACTCAATGTTCTCTGAACTACCTCTTTATATTGCTTGGTGCCAGTCATTAAGTTTGTAATGTTCAAAATTCCATTATTTAATCATTATTATTCAACTATTACATGCAAATTTTTTCTCCTCTCTTTCTTCTTCTGTCATACCAATTATGTATATTGCTTTTTGGAATTTTTCAAGTATTGCGACTTTTATATTATATTTTTATTACTATTGTAATTTGTATATTTCTGTTTGGGAAGTTTTATTGACATATCTCTAAGTACCCTGATGTTTCCTACACCGTATTGAGTCCATTGATGATTCTTGAAAAGCACCCTTTATTTCTATTATGGTGTCTAGACTTCTTACATTTCATTGCAATACTTTCTTGGAGTTTGCTTCTTTTAGCAATTTTTTTTATATTGACTACTTTTTCCATTAGATCCCTTAGCAAATTATGATTATTTTAAATTTCCCATTTGGCAGTTTTAACATCTATGCCATATTCAAGACAATTTCTAATGATTATCTTGTTTCTTCAGTTTTTCTCTTGACTTTCAGAATGCCTGTACTTTTTGTTGAAATCTAACCAAATCATATCAGAGGCAATTGAGGTAATGAGATCATTTTTATGAAATTTTCTGTTAATCTGACTGGAATTTGGGTTGCAATTAATGTTTACTGTTTCTGTGTACATGAAGGTTCTCAAAATCCTCTAATGTCTAAGTCTTTTTGCCTCCATTCCATCTTTGTGCTTCCTTAGAACTCCTCCTGAAAAGAGCTATTAACTATAATCCACTATTGACCTAGAGCTTTTTTAATGTGGTGGTAAGGTATGCAGAAGGGAAGCATTCTGTAATTTTATGATGATCCTCAGTTTTTAGTGGAGCAGCTTCCCTTCACTTTTCCATTCACAGTGTGCTAATGCTGTGACATATGGGAGGTTAGAGCATGCTGGAATCAGAAATGCCTTCACCAAGAAGAGATATGTCTATGACAAAGACCTTTTCCTTAGAAATTAGGATTCTGTTATGGATGATGTTTTAGGTATATTTCTCCATTTTTCCATTTATTTTTCCCCTACCAGACTCTAAATTTCTTAGTTTTACACCTTCAGACTCTAGTGAACGTTCTGCAAAACAAACAAGCAAAAATCTCAAGAAGGTCTCCCCCTATGACCATGGCTTTCATGTTTTCTCCTCAAAAAAACACTATTTCATTCATTCAGCTCCCATTGACTCATCAAAATAACTGCATAATTATTCCTACTATTTTTTTTTTTGTTTCCAGCAGCTTCTGCTTCAAATAAACAGATGTAACTTTTGATGATATGGATTTACCTGTCTTCTTAGATTTCTCTACAATCTCAAATCTCTAATAGGTTCAAAAACAGCTGATTTCTATTTTTTCTTATTGAATTCCAAGCTCTTTTATTATATGATTATTGGCTTTATGAGTATTTCCAGATAATATGATTAACACTCTAAGAAAATTGTAATTGTGTTTAAATAGATAAGAGAGTCCAAGAAGTATCATGTCAAAAGAAATTTTAATAAAATAGTTTACTAATGTGCATATGTATGTATGTGTGTGTATACAGTTCAATAAATAGAAAATTTATTGATTATAACTAGAATGAAGTTGTAATGACTATTATGGTATGGATGTGGAATATATGTCAAAGGTTGTATATTTAAAGTCTTGGTCATTGATGTAAAAATGGCCAGAGATTATAAGACTTTTAGCAAATGATTAGATTGTGAGGGCTTTTACTGCATCAATGGATTAATCCATCTGATGAATTAATAATTTGAATTGATTATTTGGAGTTGGGACCTTGGAATTTGGTCCCTGGAAGGGTTGATCTTATCCCTTAACCCTTCCCCTTCCACACACATGCACCACCATACACAGACATGTCCCTCTCCCTCTAACTCTCTCTTTCTCTTTCTCCCTCCCTCTCTCTTCTTCCTGGCTGCCCTGAGCTGAGCAACCTTCCTCTGTCTTGCCAATTTGCTATGATGTTTCTGGTTTGCATCCAGCCAACCATAGACTGAAATCATGAAATAAAATAAACTTTTCTTCTTCTCAATTGATCTTGTCATATATTTTGATCAAAATATGACTAGCACAGAAAATTGACACTTATAGTGGGTGGAGCCAATGGTTTACCAAGATGGTGTTGGACTTGGAAAGAACGTGTTTGGAAAGTTTGTGACAAAGACACTTGTGGTAAAGCTATGTGGATAGACCTCTCCAAATGGATGAAATATATAAAGATCTTTGTGTTCCATGGAAATGTTTACCAAGGGTGGGGGACTTAAATAATAAAGTGAAGAGGGTGACCTGGTCCATAGATAGTGGTCAATCTCTTTCCTCATCCATTTTTGTCATTGACCAATGGGCTAATGAACAAATGACCATGATGGCAGCGTATAGGCTCAGAAACAGTGACTTTTAGTCATCAGGGTTGACCTGGTGATGTCCACTGCTGATTGTCTGGTATTGCAGTAGCAAAGACTGACTTAGAAACTCTTATATTGCATACTTCCTAGAGTGATTATCCAGACTCCTAATGTATTTTGATTACATTGCACCACTTCCATAATGAAGGGGGCAGCCCTTTAGCCTTATTGGAACAAAAACTTATTATAGGTGTATACTTGCCTTCATTGCACATAATGCTTCTGTCAAAGCTGTTATCCATGGACTTACAGAATGCTTATCCATCATGATATTACATGACATTCTTCTGAGGAATTCATTTCACCACCAGAGAAGTATGGCAGTGGGTTCATATTTAAGGGATTCACTGCTCTTTTACATTTGTTAATATCCTGAAGCAGCTGGCTAAATAAAATGGTGACTGCCTTTTGAAGTCACATTTAAAGTCCCAGCAAAATGACAATACCTTGCAGGGCTGAGGAAGCTTGCATGTTCTCTGAACCAACATCTAATATATTGGTGATTTACCATTCAAGTGACAAAAAAAATTATAAGTAGAATAAGTGCCATACTTATTCTGGTTCTATTATCCTATGATTTTTCTTGATATATCACATCTAAATTAAATATTTTGTCCTCTGGCTGATAACAAGTTGGTGGTTGGAGGTCACAGATATTATAACATGAAAGTGAATAAAATGATCAACAAGTTATATTCCATTCTTTTATAATTATGTTAAAATGATTTTTATGTTATTTATTACTAAAAAAAATAACCACAAAAATAAAGAAGCACAAACTTATCTTTACTGGTGACATAATTTAATGACTGAGGAGACTACTCCCAGAAGCCCACAAACAAGTATTGCTTCTGCTATCACTGACCACAGTTGGGCTACAACAATAATAATTCTATACTTAATAAGACTAATAAGAGGGTCTTAGCAAACCTTCTATAATCAGAATCAAACCATTGGATCTGGTGTTGGAGTTACAAAGTATTATGGAAAGAATGTGACTAGCAAACCATAGAGAACTTTGTTAGAAGGAAAGAATTGGAAATTAATAAACAACAAATGTACACATAATTTTCTTCTATACAATTAATAACAAATGGTAAAACATATTGAAAGAAGAATTTAATTTATAATACCAAAATTGCAATTTAAAGAAAAATAAATTTGAGAAGTATGTGAGCCACACAAATAAGCTTCAAAATTCTAAGAAAATAAAACACTTCTAAATAAAAGACATATTTCAATTTGAATATAAAAGACTACAAACGAATCAGGTCTTTTAAAATAATTTAAAATTTTAATGAATATGCAATAAAAATATTAAAAGGTTACTGTTGAAATGCAAAAATATGTATATATCACTATTATGAATGACTGGTTAGGAAAGAAATAATTCAAAAATCAAATGCAAATAGAACAAAAAATACAATAAGAAAAAGTAAAAACACAAGTCACATGCAAGTGTAGACACTTGATTCATATGCCATAAACAAATGATTTATACATGTGAGAATTCTGAGAAATCAATGATTAATAAATATGTTCCAAAAAAATATTTTAGAATGCATATTATTATTTTTTAAATAACAGGGAATACAATTTTCCACAGCAAGTTAATATTCAGTAGACTCAGAAAGCGAGGAACTAAAATCTGAGCAAACTGTTGCCAGTTTACCAGGTTATAAAATTATAAGAATTAATTTAGAAAACAATTTAGGATTATATAATAGATTTAAAAATTGTGTTTCCTAAAATCTGATATCTATCTTACTGTACAGTGTGTATGTGTTAAAATAAGTGTGATTGAGTGAACGTTAATAAGATTCTTCTTTTTAAAAAGCCCTGAGAACAATACCACAATCATCAGAAAGATACTGAAAATTCTTCAAGCATGTGTGTTTACATATTTGAAAGATAGAGATTCTATTCTTTAAAAGAGATAATATGCAGCAATGTAAAATGATAATACACGAAAGTAATATAAATTTCTCTCTTTTCACCTTTACCTTCCATGTGTTTAGAACAGTGCCTGGATCACTGTAGATGTACAAAAAATATTTATTGAAAGAATGTGTGATAAGGGGAGAGGAGAACTGTTATTTTTCAAAGATGAATTTTAAAAATTCATCCAACCAATTACCACTAAAAGTCAAAAGTAATGTTTTGTTTATAGATATGGTGGTAATTTTGCAAATATTTAATATTTATCCCTAAATTACTCTTGTTTGCCAATAAACTCTTTTATTCTTTTTTCTATTTTTTGTTCTTTGAAATTCTGATTCTGGCATTATTTCACATGTCCAAATTCAAATCTTCAAGTTGAAGCTATTTAAAAACTTATACAGCACCAACTTTTCAGTTTCAACATGGCTTACTAATAGTATATAAAATCAACAAAGGGATTAAGCTAACAATTATTCCATTCCTCTCACTGACCATTAAAAGAAAAATTTTAAGAAATGCCTTTATTTTTTTTTCAAAATGCATTTATTTTTAAATAGAAAGGAACCAATGAACAAAGAGAATAATACAAGAAATAAGTACATTTTATGAATAATATTAATACTACTTTTATGAATAGTAAATTACTAGATTTCCTCAGTAATTTTACATCAAATACACATCAAATCAAAATCAGTGGGAAAAAGGGTTTTAGCCTAATTACATAAATTGATTTATTTAGTTGCTTATAAATAGGCTTGGAATGTGTGCATAAAATACATTCCTTACTTATATCTGACAACTCCATTCTATTCAAACAACATCAAATTACGTAACTGAATCCCAGGTCCAGTCTGATCAATTTCAAGTTAATCACATTTAACAATTTACCCCTGCAGCCTATCCTTAAAGGAGAGTATACTCCTAAGCTCTGGAGCTGAGATACAAAACATGAAGAGCTGACAAATGAGGAACCAAAAAGCACCTTAAAGGGAATAATTTTAGGTTTGAAAGATTCACTACTGAACTTAAAAAAAATCTTAGAGTAGCACAGATATTAAATACAGCATTTGATGACATTATTCATGAATAGCAGATAAATAAGCAAAACATAACATACAAGTACCACTGTGCCTCTTACTGGCAATTTCTGTCCCTCAGACTGTTCTCTGGCGTGTAAATAATGACAGAATTGTGTGTCCTTTATATGCCCTGAAACACCTCCTATTGGTGTCTAGAAGTTTCAACAAATGAAATTTCAAAATTATAAGTTAAACTATTAGAGTGGTAACAATATGGCCATTACTCATTATGAATAACAGGCTAGAAATAGTAATCTCCTAAAAGGCCTACAATATCATTGAAGGCAATGTTTTTATAGCCCTAGATTCCATTCCTGGTTTTATTCATTACCATATATGTGTAATGAATATTTTAAATATGCTGATTAATCACCACTTACTTACCCATAATAATGTTTCTATATTGTGACTTCAAATTTCTTCATAATTCTTTTCAAAAGTTGAAAGCAATATTCTGACACCCCAAAGCAATGTCATTCACAACAGAGACTCTAGTACTAAATTTTTATAGATATTTTTATTAGTACATTATAGTTTTACATACTGTTGGGAGTAGTTGTCACATATTCCTAGATACACATAATTTGGCAATACAATTTATGCAATATTCCCCTCCATATCCCTCTACCTCCCTTTTTCCATCCCCTGATCTCTTGCCTTTCTTCACGGTCCTATATTCTTCCTAAAAATCTCAAATACAGTCATAAATGTCACTGTATATTATACTATAGCTATGTATATAAAAATGTTCTTCATAAGTATAAGAATTATGTCACTGTATTTGGGTTTTTTAGTACTAAAATTTTAACAATAAAGATTGGTTAGTATCTAATTATTTTTATTACCATGTATATAGTATCATTCAATGAGATTCATCACTTAATCCACATTATCTTTGTCTCAATTCTACAGAATAATTATTTTTACCTAATATTTTGAAAGTTAAATTGTCCAAAGTCTTAAGGGATATGTATTCAGAAACCCAACCAAGTGCTATTTGACTTCCAAGTTCACACTCCTGCAAAGTACTCTGTGAATTGAACTAGATTAGGTCTCTCTAGAAATGTTTTTAATTCAGTTTGAGGTCCTACATTTTGAGAGAACTGTATAAATCAGACAGCGTTCTGAAGTGAATGCCAAAATGAAAAATAAGAAACTATGTAATATTCAACTAGAATTTCACATTTTTGTCTCTTTTACAAACTGTAGAATAGTGAAAAATTTCCCACTGGTTCTAACAATAGAAAATAGTCTTCTGAAATGTGTTAGAAAAACTACTCACTTATGGCAAAGTACAAGGAAATTTAACCTTGAAATTTTTGGATGATGATCACCCAAGAAATGCTAGTAAATAAAGGAGGAAAATAATGATTTGTGAGAATGTAAAAGGAAGAAGAATTTATATTTTTAGTGTTTAGTCAAAATTATGTTTAATGCCCATAAAGGTAAAAGGTGAAAAAAGAAATATAAAAAAAGAGTGGAAACATCTTATTATTGAAGAAGAAAACATCATTCCAGAACATTGGGATCCTCGTGAAGCCAGCATGAGTGAGAACCAGCATCACAAGGGCTGTGGTAATATCTCAGAAACATATTGGTCAAATCGTGTTACTTCTATGAGTCTTAGCTTCATCACAGTAAAGTACATCTTAGACTTCCCATGTCTTCCAGTATTCTCTGGAAATAAACATTGCAACTACCTATCAACCTTTTACAAGCTCTGCAAATTTTTTCTCAATATACAATAGTGTGGTTAAATATAAAATGGGGAGCTGCTTCATAAAGTGATCACTGTATTACCTTTCTGGACCCTTGAAAATATAACATGCTTTTAGGAAAGATTCCTTATATAGTAGATCTTGTGAACTGATTGTTTATAGTCCCCAGAATAAAGACCAATTTCCTATCTTGTGTTTGGAGATGGGACTTTTGGGATGTGGTTAAGGTAGGATGAAATCATGAGACTGAGACCCTCATGATAGTATTAGTAACCCTTCTAATTGAGAAACACCAGAGCAAATTTCTTCTCTGTCTCTCTTTCCTCTTTCTCTCTCCCCACATGTAAGGACACAGTAAGAAGGTTGCATGCCAGGGAGAGGTTCCCTCACCAGACACTGATCATGTTGACACCCTGATCTCTGATTTTGTGTCTCGCGGACTGTGAGAAATAAATTTGTGTTGTTTTAACTCTTCTGTCTATGGTATTTTATTATGACAGACTAAAATAATATATAAAATATATATATAATATATAATGATTTATTTCAGTTTTGTGGTTTAAAAACAAAAAGTAAATTCAGAGTCCCTTGGATTATACTGTCTAGATATATAAATATTTTCCATTCTTACAAATAAAAATCTATAGGGTAAATTTTAAACTCTAAACTTTAATTACTAGCTTATAGTTAAAAGGAAAATAAGTAAGCTAAAATTTTGAGTAGAAAGTATAACATAAAATTCTGAAGAGTGGGAAAATGTTCTGTCTTCAAACAAAATCATTCAAGCATAACTGGATCCAAGATAATATGCAGAACATTGCATTCAGTGAGACCACAGGACCAGAAGGCGTCAGATGGACACAAGCCAGTTCTGAGCAGTGCAGCTGATGGGAATTATCTCAGCAGTTCAGTTGCCATTTTTTCCAACTCTTCTTCCATATTAATGTCGACATAAGTTTCTAAAACTGTCCAAATGTCCTCTATGTGGAAGAACACTGTTCTGTTTTAAAACAGTGAACTGAAAAGCTCAAAAAGAAGCTAGCAGAATGTGTACATCAAGTGACTATCAAGTTTACGGGCTGAATCTCCTAATTTTTAAGCAGGATATTCAGGTGGTGTGATAATGAGAAAGTAGGAATTTAAGATTAAGTGATGTCCTTATAGTGATGAGGGGTTTTTGAGATGAGGCCGGATTCTCTGCTACCGCTGGTGAATGGAGTCTGGGCCTCTACAGACTCTAGCAGCCAAAACAGCCCACTTCTAGTGTTTGCAACCATTCCCAGTTAAAACTGGGAATTTGAGCTGGCTGCAGGTGTCTGCAGCCGAAAGTGTTAGCAATTTTCCAGCTAAAAGCTGGGTGTTGCAGCTCTTGGTGTGGTGGAAATTCACCCCAGGAATTTGGCGCCAATTTTCTGGTCCTTGTCTCGTGAATTTGAAGAATAAAATCCATGGACAAACACGGAAGGAGGAGTAAAAGGAGTAGGATTTATTTAGGAAGAAGAGCAGAGACTCCGCAAGGCGGAGGGGTTCCTGGAAGCAGGACACCGTCTAATGGAGGTCAGGCCAGAGGTTATATAGATTTGGGGTCTGAGCATAATTAACATTCATGCAAAGCAGGCATTGAGAAATGCATCAACTCCATTGGTTGAACTCTATGTAAAACAGGCATTGAAACTGGTCAAGAGCACCATTGGTTAAAACAAAAGGTGGCAAATACTTCCTAGTATCCACCTGTGACCACCCCCATCTCTTAATCAGGGACTAGGGTGAACCTCAAGGTCTTTTTGCATTTGAAGGCCCTGAGCATGCCCTGTCAATCACTCTCTGCCTCTGCCAGCTAGCTCTTGGATAGGAGGGGCCCTCTGTCCTGACTACCTAGCCATTTCACTGTCTCTCCTAATCTGTCTCAATAGTAGAAAATACCATAGCTAATCGTATGGAATATTATTTAAATGACCAAGCTACTTCTCTAGCCTGTACCTACATGATAAACTTAAGCTATTTTATCCTTATATCATGGAAATCCTGCTACTTCCCAGGTATAGTTTGAAAAATCTCAAATGCATAGCATACACTTCAAATCTACTTTATACCAACAGGTAATATTGAACTTGAAATAAAAGTCTACAAAACAGAACTATACTTTTATATTTGCAGATAAGATTTCATTGCTTGGGGCTGGAGCAGTGGCTCAGGGGTTTCGGCACTTGCCTGGCAAGCACGAGGACCCGGGTTCAAACCCCAGCACCACGTGCACAACTGAGTGTTGGAGCAACTAAGGCCATGTGAAAAACTCAATAAAGTTGTTTCTCTCTTTCTCTGTCTCTCTCACTGTCCCTCTCTCTTTAAAAAAAAAAAAAAGAATTCATTGCTTATTTTTTTAAATATCCTAAATGATACATGTAACTTTGTTTCATATAGTTTTAAAGTGCATACCTGGTGTTTTCATAAGTCAGACATTTTTAATTGATACTTCTCTTAAATATAAATTCGTAAGCTAATAAGAAATATTTTATTGTGCTGCAACATATAAAAGCAACAATTTGAAAAATGCTATTATTTTAGATTTCAAATTAGGAAAATGAGACAAAGGGCTAACTTGATAAGTTCATATATAGTGTTAAGACAGTATGCTTAAAAAATCATACTGCTGACTAACAAACTTGGACTTTCCTTTTAAACAGGGAAATTGAATAAGTGTTTCATAATCCGGCTTTAAATTTTCTCTAGAACATGTTTTGCAAATGGTTTTGTAAATAGAATACTTTTGTTTCTTTCTACCATGCTTCTCAAGTAAAAATATACTTTGATTATATCCATAGACTCCATATAAACCTGTAAAACCAATTTTTGATTCCTAAACAACAAGAATAGTTTTTATTATTCTTATTGATCTTTCATTTCCTATGCTAAATCCTATGGTCAAATTTAATTCCTGTAATAATTTGCCCATTGTTTCCTCACATTTAATACTCTTTACTTTCAATACCATAGTACAATTTCCTTTTAAATGCTCTTTTCACTTGAAAAAGTCATTTCAGTCCAACTTTATCTCATTTATTAAGTGAACATTTATTTGAAGTCATTTAGATTTCAACATAATGGTAAAATGTGCAAGCACTCTTCACCCAACCTGTCCCCATAGCATCATCCTGCACACTTAGAGCACATTGAAACCAGGAAACTGACAGTGTTTATTCATCCTCTACCTTAACTAAATGAGTCATTGAATTTTCTCTAAACTTTTAAACTTTTACATAAATATTTGTTATGAGTGTGTGTTTGAATGTGTGTGTATATTTGTATATTTTGGGAGATATATTCTACAACGTAAGAACTATAGTTAATAACATATTTTGCATACTTGAAAATTTCTAAATCAGTAAAGTTTAACTTTTCTTAACACAAGCAAATAGTGAGGTGATTCATATGTGAGAGTACATTCACAGTCCACAATGTACATATATATCAAAACATCATGTTGTATTCATGAATACATATAATTTCCCTCATTAATTTAAATATGTTTAAAATTACTTTGGTTTTTTAACTGGTTCCTTTTAGTTATACATAACAATATGATTCATTTTGACATAATTATAAATACATGTAGTGGAATTTGTTCTAATTCAGTACTCACTACTTCCCCATTCCCTCCACTTTTCCCTCTCCCCTGTTTCCTTTCCTCTATTCTATTGATCTTTCTTCTATTTACTCATAGTTTTTGTGTTATTTAACTGAGAATAAGCAATCATCTTTTTCTTTAAAATAATCTAAGTGTTCTTTTCTTAGTTTCACCAAGAAAATATTTTTACATAAATATCTTATCATACTAATTTAGAATTATTCTTTTTTTTCCTTTTCCAAAGAAAGAGGGGACAGTGAGAGAGAGAGAGAAAGAGAGAAGCAATTTTTATTCAGCTTTTCATGTGACCTTCATTCCTCAGACACTTCATTGTGTACATGGTGCTGGGGTTTGAACTCGTGTACTAGCGCATGCCAGGCAAGCATCATAACCACTGAGCCACTGCTCCAACCCTAGAATTATTCTTTCCTTCCTTTATTAACTTATTCTGAAAGGTTTCTCAGTAATTAATTAACTGCATAATATGAATTTTTGTGTTAGATTTAATATAATATTTTGAATTAAATATTATGTGTTAGTGTCTAAACATTCTCTCAGGATTATTTCATCAGAAGGGCACTTTAGGAAGTTTTCTATCCTTGAAGAATCTGGAGCAAACAACTCAAAGATATTGAGGGAACCAGTAATATTTAATGACATATTATGTAGTTTTCTCCAGGAATTTGATTTAGAGCTGAACATTTCAATGTTATTCCTAATGAGTTGGCTACAAATACTATCACATGATAGTACTTATGAAGTATTTCCTTACATCATCAATTTTATCATTTTCATGAGAATATTATGCCAAATTTTCATATTCCAGTTTTTGTGGAATTAATTATCTATAAAACGAATGGAAACTTAAATGATAAAACAAGCATACTTTCTTTTAAGACAGAGGTCTGAACATGGCCAAAAGGTGCATAGCAGTTTTAAAATTGCATTTGTATCTACTCCTTCCACCTCTCCTCAGATATCAGGATCTACCACCATGTCACACCCCTCAGAGTCCTAGGGACCTTCATATTGGGAAATAGATGGATCGATCAAATTATATCCACTTCCCTGTGCTTTTTAATCAGTTCCCCAGTGTGTTTCCCTTTCTGTTTCCAACACTCTTGCTTAGAAATAAAAAGAAACCAAACAAAAGCCAAAATTAAGCGAAACAGGGATTGAGAATGTAGCTCAGAGGCAGAGCACTTGCCTTGTGTACATGAGCACCTGGTTTAGATACCAAGTACCACATAACTACATACATACATAAACAAAAATGTAAAATTCTGCATTAATTAACTCCCTCCCCCATTCCTGCTGTAACACCCCTTATTTGCCTCTAGGCAATGTGAATTTTTCTGTCTACCAAGAGAATATCTGATATTTATGATAGGGAAAGAAAAACAAAGTAGTACTTATTTCAAGACCTCATCTGACTATATATCCATATAAATAATACAAGTATATACCCACTGTGTGTATGCACACATTATATTAAAATATGTGCTAGATCATGAGGTAGAAAGAGGGCACAGACTTTACCTTATTCTTTCAACTCTGTATTTAGTAAATACATACAAGTATTTATAACAGAAAAAAGTCTTACAAGGTGGCATATTCTGACTGAGCACCCTAGATATTTGGTTTGTATATCCTGGTTATATTTTGTTTTCTCAAGTTCCATCTGATCACTTCCTCACTATTCCCTGTGTCAAGATGAACTATGTCTATAGAATACATCAAAGTGTTCTATTGCTGTCTGACTTCTGGTTTGGTTCAACCAAAGGAAAAGCATTGACAAGATATATCAGGATGGAAAAAGAATACATATTTATTCCAACATTCTCCATTCCTGCTAGATGCCATAGGTCACATCTCTCTACCAAGGCCACAACTTCTATCAGAGGAAGCACTGTGTCTTTTGGAGAGAGAGCTCTTCCTTCTGGGACCCAGTAACTAATCCTTCCTCTGTTTCTTAGTCCAAAGGGTACTTACAACTCCAGGATACTTAGTAATCTGTGACAGCTCCAACTAATCCTCTTCACATTTTTCTAATTAATTCATTGATTAAACTTTACATTTTTTAGATTTTTATTCTTTGCCTTTTTCCATACTATGATTATACAATTTACAACTTTTATTTTAAGTCCACAATCCTTAATAATATGCTAGTCCTAACACTTCCAAAAGCAAGAAATCTTGCTGAAATTCTCCATTTGTCAGCATTCTTCCCTTCCAGCTACAGAAACTACTGGTATTATTTCCTGTTCAAAGCAAAGATAAATGAAGGAGAAAATTCAAACACCATGGAAAAAGAGAGTAACACATGATGTGCCCACTTCCGTTCAAAGATCAATTACACCACCTTGCAGAAAGGAGCTAATTGAACAGCAAGTAGCACAAGAATTTCCCTGAAACTGTGCCATGCACCCATGTAAATGTAGAGTCATTTTTTTTGCTTCCTCATAGTTTACAATTTCCTTTATCAATTGCTTTTACCACATAATTATAAATCACAGAAAAAGAATTAATGAATCTCATTTCAAATCTTTTTCTTCCTAAATCATGATACACTTCTCCTAATAAAGAATTTCTCCAAAATATTTTGAACAAATTTCTTTTTTACTCCAACCTAATATTTGCTCTTATGTTGTCCTCTTCTGCATCTTCAAACTGATATGTATTAAATTAAGTCATCTCATCAAAACACATTATTCCACACTCTTCTTTCCCTAACCCCTTTTAACTAGTAAGAGTCATTGTAACTCTCCACAGAGTTCAGCTATGCTCCCAATATTTGTATTGTTTTAATTTTTTGAAAACCACTCAGTGAATGAGATAATTGTTAATAAAATGCAAGGCATTATATACACGGTAATTTTTCCTTCCTTAGTTCTTCAAGGAGATGTGGTGTAGCTACAGAGTAAATGGTGGAAGGCAGGTTATTCTTTCTTGGATAACAGAGATCTCAAAAATTAAGTTCTGGGGCTGGAGCAGTGGCTCAGTGGTTACGGAGCTTGCCTGCCATGCACAAGGATATGGGTTCAAACCCCAGTACCATGTACACAACTAAGTGTTGGAGCAACAAAAGCCACCTGAAAAACTAAATAAAATTGATTCTTTAAAGAAAACATGAAGTTCTGTTCATAAGTCAGAGGTACCCATTTTTGGCCATTTTTCCCCAGGCTAACACAACCATAACTTCAAAATTATTTCTAATATATACCTCATGAAAATAGTATAATTTTTAGCACAAATTGTGCCAAAATATAAACAAAATAAAAGAGGAAGAAATTCTGATCAATTCTGAGAAACTTGGAATTATATGAGTTATTTATTAAGTAAACTACTATATCTTGAGCTCAAAGATCTCTTAATTTTTGCAATATTACAGAACCTACCATTCAGAAAAGTCCGAAGAATCTCTTTCCACTTACTGTGGACATTTGAGGTTTAAGACTTCAAAGGAAAATTGAAAGCCACTCACATGCTGATTTTTTTCTTAACTAATTCAATGTTACAGTTAAGTAAATTATTACAATAATAATGCCAGGAGCAAAATTATTAATTATACTAGTGCTGACAAAACTGATGCAAACTAAGTGACATAATATGTATTTATTTCTTCTCAAACCTTGATCATAGAACTCAGGACAATTTAATTTAGGGTGATTTTCTTTTCTTAATTCATCAATTTGGTTTATCAGAAGAGATGGACAACTTTGTTGGCAGTCCAATGGCATTTTATAATGAATAAAAATATTTGAAATAATTGTATTAAATATTTTACATGAAGAATAAGATCTTAAAATAGATTAATCAGTACACAAATAACAGGTAGCATTTATCATTGTACATCAAATATTGTTCTAAGTGCTTAAAATATATCATATTAATTAATTCTCAAAATTATTCTGGGATATTATTCTAAGTCATTATCTTCTCTGTTCTACAAATAAGGGAAATGAGATTTAGAGGATTAAATAACTTACTCAATTAGAAGATCTGGCAATCATAAAGCAATCTGCCCTTGCTTTCAAACTATGTAACTATCCAATATTGTAAAATATTGACTATGAAGAAAACTATCTCTTGTTTCATACTTAATCTTTTCAAATTCTCAAATAGATCATTGTATTTAAAATCTGATTCCAATTTTCTCAACAAATACATTGCTTTTATATTTATTGCATTAATAAAAGTGTAATAATTGAAGAATGTGATTGCTAGATTTTAAAAATGAAAATATAGTTTATGCATACAATTAGCTTTTTAATAAACAAATATACAATAATATGACTCTTATTTACAAGGGGTATTTTCCTAAATATAAGTTTTAATTGCTTTTAGTGTTTGAACTATTAAGCCTGAGGGACATAAATGTATTTCTATTTCTAAGACAAATGAGCATAAAATATAAGACCCAGTTAGAATTAGAGGTCTTATCTCTTGGCCATTTCAAATGAGGGCAGATGTACACAAACACCTGTTCAAGTTCTCTTTCAATTCATTTTGGCCTTGATCCTATTTTGTCTAAAATTCTATGCAGGGGATGCAAGCAATTGAAGCCAATACCTGATTATTGTTTTTCTTTATTCTAGGGTAGTCACTCTACTTTATTATTTTCTAAAATAGTTTTTATCTTTAATAAACATAAGCAAGATTAATTTTGATTGAACCTTAATTTTCTAATTACTAGTTTATATGAAAATAAATATTATTGATAAATGTTTTTATATAACTTACTTATACCACTAGTGCAGTTGATTAAATATGAGAAAAAAGGACAAAATGAGAGTATCTGCAATATTATCTGGAATAATTCCAAAATCCAAAATATATAAAGAACATAGAGAAGTTAATATAAAGGAATTAAAGATCTCTTGAAAATGTTCATAAGGTAAACTCTCACAATGAAAGAAACAGAAAATGGTCAATAAATACATAAAAAATCCTCTATGTCATCAAATCTCAGGAATACAAATTTAAAATGACAATTTATATATATGTGATAGGGAAATATTACATTTGTACATATTGAGACACATACAAGAAAACTGCTTGCATCATTATTTTATGAATGAAATGTTGAAACAATCAAAATGTTATGTTTAGAGATCAAGAATACGCAGAGTAGAGGAAGGCTGCCTTCCCAGTCACTCTCTAGCTCAGGATTCAGTGGGAGTACTACTTCTAAGTGATGTGGTTGAAAGAGGGATTGCATTAAATTTGATATTGGACATTCAAAGTGGCTTAGGGACTCAGAAATGTTGGTACAATAACAAAGAAGAAAATACATTGTAGCCCATCTGGCTGCTGCACTCTTACCAACAATGGCATCCATTCAGGTGCTGATTCCCAGCAGAAGGAGGGAGTACACAGAGAAACACAGATTTGATACAGAAGAACCTGAGATCAAGAAAGCTGCCCGAATTTGACTGATTGAGAGGCTGCACTGAGCACTGGGGCTTCGAGGGAGCTCTCTGTTTCTCAAATGGCTGCAGAGAGCTGAGGTGGAACCATCTTGGTGATCACACTGCAGCTACTGCTGTAGGAGATGGGAGAGAAGAGAAAACATAGACACAGTGTCCTGGCAGGCATGTATTGTGTGGCCTAGGGTGTGCCATGAATTAAACAGGTGTGCAGAGGATGGTATCTAGGGGAATTGGTGTGGAAGGGTAAATGGGAGCCCAGCTTGCTTCTGCTTTTTGTCTGGCAGCTCATGTGACCAGCTGAAGTAGCCTGGCGGTCTGAGCAGATAGGATGAACACACTCCAGGACTAAGTCCAGGAAGGCTGAGCTTGTGGGCAGGAGTGTGGAGGGTTGCCTCCCGGGCCCCATAGTTGAAGTTCCTGGGAGTCTCTTGAGATCCAGACTCTCAGGAGAGATCTCCAACAGCCAGGCCTAGGGGTGGGTTGATCTTCTCTCTCCAAAAGCAAATAGCATCTAAGAAAGCCCCTAAGGCCTGATTAGACCTAAACTCCAAGTTCTGTACTCCCCACACAGAAATCTGCACTATCTTTACCCTGGAAATGCGCCACGCTGGTCCATATGGGCAAAACCCCACTGACGGTACTTACTTTTCCATCTCACCTCATGTGGTGAGAAGGGAAGCTGAGTGTCATATTAAATTTCTTCAGCCTTAGGCCACTTTCACTGGCATCTCAGAGAGCAACAAAAAACAGGAAAGTGTTAACAACTCCCACTACTTAATCCCTCTGTCAGTACGTAGCTCAAGAAGATGTGAGATGGAGGGCCTGGAGAGGTGGCTGGGCGGTTACTCACTTTCCTGGCTTGTGCAAGTACGTGAGTTCAAACCCCAGCACCCATGTGCACAGCAGAGTAAGTCTGGGAGCAGCAAGGGCCACATGAAAAACTAGATAACAATTGTTTCTCTCTTTTTCTCTCTCTAGAAAAAAAAAGATATGGAAAGAAAGACAATTGAGAATAGATAGTGACTATCCATTCTTGTCAATTCAACATCACTGAAGATGTTTCCTTCATTTTCATTAAGGTTTTGCTTTGTTTTGTTATTCTCTCTCTCTTTCTCACTCTCTTTGTATGTGTGTAGATTCTTAATGTGAGGATTGGTTCAGGGACATATATATAGACATACTTATTTCTTTTTATCTCATTGTTAGCATTTTTTAAACATCAATTTTATATAGTTTTTCATGTGGCTTTCATTGCTCCCACACTAGGCTGTATAAGTGGTGCTAGGGTTTGAATGACATCCTCTCATACCAAACAAGTGCCCCAACCAAGCCACTGCTCTTGCCCCCATTTTCAGCATTTTGATGTAGTTATTTTTCCTTGCTTTGCCTTTTGAGGATTTGGGGGTTTGATTTGTAAATTTTGGGTTTGTTTTGTATTGTTTCCATTTGCTTATTTCTTTTGTTTCTCTTTCTACTCTTCTCCTAACAGACAAATTCTATCATTCTTTTTCCTTTCTCCCATTACTTTATTCCTTCTATTTTTACCTCCTTTATTAAACATTACCTGCTACATCTCTTCTGCATTATCTTTTCACCGTTGTAATTATAAATTCTTTTCTACCTTCCTAACACATTTTTTTCTCTTAATTAACTGTATTTTTGCCATCTTTCAGAACTATTTGGTTTATATAACTCCCGCCACCACCATTAATGCCAGTGCAATCATTACTGCTGTGAATGACGTAGCTGACACCAGCTATTTGCTTTTAAAACAGATCTAGTTCATGGTTATTGCTTTTACTCTTGACAGTTGCTGACCCTGCAATTCCTTTGTGTGTGTGTAGGGGGCGGTAATTAATGCTGAAGATGTCAGGTAGGAAATGGGTTTTAACTTTTATGCCATGTATTATTTGCAATGCTTGTTACTTTTGTTTATTTTGCCCTATTCTGTGAGGTGCTGTGAACATACACGGACGTTAAATTTTCAGAGTAGAGACTCTACTGGTAAACTAAATTCAACCGAAAGAGAGTGCGCCTTGTTCAACACACAAATTAATGACATCTTATCTTCTTTAATACAAAGAATAGAATAAACAAAATCCCAATCAAGCAATTAGAACATAATAACATTCAGGTTGGTGTGACTATTAATATCCTACATGACACAGCAGACATCTGCTGTCAAATTCCTGATCTAGTTTACAATTTTTTATTGTTGGTATTCTTATTAAATTCTGACCACATCAGTCCTACATAGGTGAGAATTACTGTTATAGATGTCAAAGCAGACACAAGATATATATCATAAAGTTGTACATCTGTTGCTGAGATTAGTGCCACTTCTGGTTCCCCTCTCCCTCTAAAATGAACTGGAAAGATATCAGTATACTTTGAGATCACAGAGTAGAGATCCTGAAGCTGAGAAATAGTCATATATCAACTAAGCAACAGTGAATTTCATCCCACATAAAGTCTAGCCCTACCTGAGCCCTGACATTACTCCAACTCAAAGAATTAAGGAGACAAAAGTGCCAAATCAACAACAAAGGTCCAAGGAGAACAATCAGAGGAGAACATCAGAATCCACTCCTTGACATCTACTTACATATCAAAACAGAGAAAAGTCCCCCCTCCAAAATTAGACAATTACACACAAAAGGACACACATAAAAAAGAGGAAGGGGAATCCATCTCAAATGATGTGCAAAACCAAGACTTCTGAAAGCATGAGGAAACAGGCAAATAAAACTCCCCTCGAAAACTTGCAATCCCCCAAGAAAGATTTCACTGATATTGATGTGGATGAAATCCCAGAGAAAGATTATAAAAATCTGATCATCAAAATCTTCAATGAACTGCAAGAAGATCTAAGGAAGGAATTAAGAGGGCAAATAGAGAAGATGAAAGACCACTTTAATAAAAAAATACAAACAGTGAAAAGAAAACAATCAGAACTTCTAGAAATGAAAGATATAATCAATCAAATTAAAAATCACCTGAAAGCATCACTAACAGATTAGATTGCATAGAAAATAGAAATTCAGCCACTGAAAACAACTTTAGGCCAGGAAGGCAGGGCATATGATCTTGAATACACAGAATGTAATTTTAAAATGCTTATTTTAAAATAGAATTTTCACAGATATAAACAAAGTAAGATGGGTTTCAGAGTAGATCTGAATAGACACAAACAAACATAGGGAAGACAGGCTAAGGCGGTGACAAAGATTACAGTTGATTTTCTACAAAATAAGGAATGTCTGTGATTACCCAACAGGAAGAGGCCAGGAAGGATATTCCACTAGAAGCTTCTCCAGTATCTGGACCCAGCCAACACCTTGATTCCTCTCTCCAGAACCATGAGGTGATCAATTTCTCTTGTTTCAGTCTATCCTGTTTGTGGTATTTTGATATGGTAGTCTTTATCACAAATACTGTAGTTCAATGGATTTTTACCAGCATTTATAAATACAGTAGATTTTAAGTAAAATAGAGTAGAAAATAGCTTATGAAAAGTCTTGTTCACTTGTAAAACAAATATTGCCTAAGTGGGCCTTTAGTTTTTTAAATTTTTATTGGATCTTTTTAGATATACACAACAATAGATTATACAATGACATAAAAACATGGAGTTTAACTTAAGTACACAATATTTTGCCTTCTTCCTCCCACCCCCTTTCTCTTTCTTACTCTACTGATCTATAATTTACTAATAGTTATTTTTTAGTTAGTGTATTATTGATGTACCTGTTGATGAGATTCACTTGACCATTTGAATAGAGAGCCATTCATGGTTGTGGATCAGAGAGTTCTGGGTAGGATTTTATGCCATAACTCACTGGCATTTTTAATTTAGTAATATTTTTTGCTTTTCTGTATCTTTGTTTTCTTATTATACAACACCAAAGTTAACAGTAATGACCTCTTAGAGCTTTTTGAGAATGAGTGTGTATCTATTAAAGTCTAGAATACTATCTAGCATGTTTTAAGTGCTCTATCGGTGTTTCTTTTATTATTTTGGCAACAGGCCCAATTTTAAAATAAAACTTAGGCTGAAGCAGAGGCTGTTTCTACCATTGAAGAAGGAATATTTGGCAAGTCATAAATAAATCTGAAAGTCTATGAAAAAATAGAAACATTATCATCTTATTATTTAAAATTTATGAATCACAATTTATGTTTTTGATGTAATTCTGGGGGAAAAACTCAGTATTCTTAGCTGAAACTATTCCTATAATGCTAAATAGGTCCTATTTTCATATGACTAATAGAGCTGAAGATAATAGAGGTTATTTATGCTTGCTCCAACTCTATCTTGATATCCTGAACTCCTCATCATGTCTGAATTAAAGTTAGTTTATGTTCAGTTTTTTATGAGGTCCTGAGGTTTTTCCACTTTATGAAATTTTGACTACTTAATAAACATAAAAATGCTCTGAACTTCAGTTTTCTGGTGTATAATATAAAAGTAGTAATTATCTCAGTTACAGAAAGTCCCTGGCATAGTGTCTAGAAAACAGAAAGCCCAGAATACAAAGTAGCTGTTGTCAACAGTATCCATTCCAGAACTTGCTCTTTCTGGTCTTTTCTATTTCCTTCTATTTTCATATGGTAAAGAGCTCAAAAACTCATGTCCTATTTAGATAACATTTATATTAGTGTCAAATATTTTGACAACGACTCACAGTTTGAAAATGAAACCAAGTTGAAAATTGACCACAATCTGAATTTGGTTTTGGTTTCTGCCTCACTCACAGGTCTGCCAGCTTGTTCTGGGGAACTGCCAGGGAAGGAGTCAATTCTCTTCCTCGTGTCTTTTCATCTTCTGGTAACCTAGCCTACTTCCTAACATGCTGACTCAGAGCAACAACCAAGAGAGTGAAGATTGAAGCTACAAAAACATCTTGAGTTCTGGGCTTCAGGACTCACACTGTCACTCTGCCACTGTTATTATAGAAAGCAAATCACAAAGTCATGCCATATTCCAAAGGGAGAAGAAAACAATGCTGTCTTTTGATATAAAGAGCAAACAAACTACAGGTGACCCAACACAAGTCATTATCTTTAAATCCTGTGGGATAGGGTGAGGTGGAAGAACTTAGAAATCAATAACAAAAGGTTATTGATTGACCTAGAATTAATAACTACCAAGATTCCTATTGTACTTGCTAGGTACAGTATGAAAATACAAAAACAATTAAGATAATTCCATGCTATAGTGGATATTTCAGCAAATTTAACATAAATAGATATACTGATACCCAGTGAATTTTTATATGAGATTGAAATAAAGAGAATTTGCTTTCAATTTTCTGATGTAATTATTTTCATAAATTCAGTGCTCAATAACAAAATTTTATTTCTCTTATTTTTTTAGGTAACTTTTCTAGGTTAAAATGATTAATTCGCTTCTATCAGGTAAAATTATATTTCATTATAATAGAATAGTTATTACATCAGAAATCAGATAATTTTCAAGAAGTATTATTTGTACTTTGCTATATTAAAAGAAAAATTAGTCTAGGAGGGGGTCTCTAACGAGAGGGATCCAGATTTCGACCACAGCACTCACCCTTCTGCTCGACCCCTGGGGGATGATTCGACTGATCCCGCCCACCCTCAGGGACGCCTGAGGTAGCGACAACTGGTGCCCCGTGTGAGGAATTCCTCATGCCCCACTGACAGGACATTGAGCAAATTCTGGTCTGGGTGAGTACGCTTATTGCCCTTGTCTTAGGGCCCCACCTTCTTTCCTTTTAATCTCTCCTTATGTCTACTGAAGGTGAATTTTCTAAATTACCCCAGCATTCTTGGGCCCCTTCTCTCTTCCCCTTGTTCTCCATGCCAGCCAAAGGGGAGCTCTCTGGCTCACCTCAACACTTTTGGACCCCGATGTTTGGGCTTCTATTTGCTGTAGGAGCCCTTATTTCTCTGATCCATTTGTGGTACTCCTTGTCCCCCCCTCTGAGACTTCTTTATCGTCTTACCTCTGTCATGGGTCAATCAGGTAGCAGGATAGACCCTACCTTGGATACCCTACGAATTCTCCTTAAGAGCAGAGGGTTGGAGCTTACTGATAGGCGAAAGCCACATGGGCCACGTTTATTAGGGTGGCCCCCTAGCTACTTAAAAGTAACTTATTTGATTGGGATACGTGGGACCAAGTTGAGCAGCTCCTTAGAAAAGCTCAAGTCCAATCTGGGGATCTTTCCCCCCTTGGGCCATTTACTACCTTCTCTGCCCTTAAGAGCTGTTTCCCCCACCTGACCACGTGCAAGAAAAGAAACACCCAGACCCAGGCAAGGACCGTGTCCCCTCAGAGGAAGAGAGGCCTGTTCCCCGTACCCCAACCACCCCCCTTGATCCTTTTGGCTTGGCCCCATGGCCTGCTAAAGGTGGGTCCCCTTCTCTCCCGCCCTCACTGCATACCACATCTGCCTCTAATCCATTTAGACCTGCCTTGGTTCCCCCCCCCTATTCTGAATCAAGACCTCCCTCAGCCCCACCCTGTTCTGATCCTTAACAGGATCAAATTCGGGCTTTAGACCTGGCCACGTGGTGAAAGCTGGAGGAGGGTCCCTCCTAATCCCTGATCGCCTGGATCAGCCAAAAACCTGGGGAAGACCTGCCCAGGTTTATCAACAGAGTTGAAGGGTGCATTAAACAGAAGTTCCCTACCGGTGACTCCGTGATCATTTTGTCAAAATGATGGTATGGGAAGGAATGAATCAGGAACATAAAATGGTTTGTTCGGGTCTTAATGATCGATCCATGGAGAGATGGATAATAGCCACAAAAGACATTGGGACCCACTCTCACCAAACTCAGGCATTGGCCTCAGCCTTACAGACTTGGCCGCACTAGTGTACGCACTCCAGCAGGCGTTCCCTGGGAGAGGCAGAGCTTGTTTTGGGTATGGACGGGAGGGTCACTTCAAGAGAGAGTGCCCCCAGCGGGCTGCAAAGGGGTTGGATTCAGGTGGGGCCTCAAAAGGGTTAGACCCTGGTGCCCGCCATCTGCCCCCTAATACCCTGCACACACCTTGCCCTTGTTGCAGAAAGGGCTATCATTGAGCTAAAGACTGTCGATCCAAAACACACAGGGTCAGCCTTTAAACTGCCCAAGGGCTTACCCCAGCCCCGTTAAAAAATAGGGGCCCCCCGGCCAAGACTTGTTGGACTATCCCCCTCGTGCAGGGCATCCGACCCAAAATGATCCTCACGATTGGAGGCAGATCCTTTAAATGCTTAGTAGACACTGGGGCTGACAAGACAGTTCTAAGAAAAGAAGAGATTTCCCCCCAATGGAAGCTCATTCCCAGACCCCCTCTACTGGGAGTGGGAGGACAAACCAGCTTTCAGCAAACTGCTGACTGGGTCTTACGGGTGGATCCGGACAACAACTCAGGTGAGGTGGGCCCGGGGTGGTGCCAGGGCTCACAGCTAACCTCCTGGGCCACAACATATTAGGAGAGACTGAGGCCTACATTACCACTGACCATAAGGCCTTTTATGAGGATTTATTGGATGAGGAAGAATACCAGCAAGAATTCAGGGAGGGCCAATGTCACCGAAACTACCGGGGCGACCTTGACTTTGAAAAGATAATAAAGGGTTCGCCCTGATTTAACCCCCGACCTCACCCCCAATCCTAAGGGCCACTGCTCCCCCTGGGGCACCCAAAATCAATTGGCTTCCGTGGCCCCCCATTTGGGTGAAACAGTGGCCTTCACCTTCAATAAAACTAACACAACTACACATCCTTGTTGAACAACAGATAAGGTTAGGATACCTCCAACAATCCGTCAGTTCCTGGAACTCACCTGTGTTCGTAATTAAAAAGCCCAACGGAAACTGGAGGTTTCTTCAAGATTGAGGCAAATTAATCAGAGAATGGTTCCCTTTGGGACCCCTCAACAAGGCCTCCCATGGATTCCAGCCATTTCTAATGATCATCACCTGATTATCATTGATATTAAGGACTGCTTTTTATTTATCCCCCTCCACTCTGAGGATAGAGAAAAGTTTGCTTTCTCCCTTCCCTCACTTAACTTTAAGGGACCTAACAAGAGGTTTGAATGGACTGTTCTTCCTCAGGGAATGGCTAATAGTCCCTCTGTCTGTCAACACTTCTTGTCTATTACACTCACCCCTCTGGACACTTGCCCCACCTTACTCGTCTATACTTATATGGATGACATCATCCTGGGGTCCCCCTGTCCAGAGACTCTTCAACAAGCTTTCAGTAACTGTATGCACCTCCTTGCTCAACACAATTTCCAAGTAGCTGCCCAAAAAATCCAAAATGTTCCCCCTTTCAAAATTCTTGGATCTATGCTCACCATAGATTCTGTCTCTCCTCTAAAACCTCAATAGCGTATTAGGGATACTTACACCCTCACCCAACTTTAACAACTACTTGGGGAGATTAATTGGATGAGACCCTGGCTTCCCATCTCTACAGCTGAACTTACACCCCTCTTTGACCTTTTCAAAGACCTTAACCTACAATCCTCTGTCCAACTCTCTCCTACTCACTGGGAGGTACTTTCCAAGGTCCAACAAGCCATTAATTCCACCTCTCTGAAGAGATTTGACCCTAACCTACCTCTATTTTTATATGTATTCCCAAGTAAAATCCTCCTCACGGCTCTTTTGGCTCAGGAGGGAAGGCCCATTCATTGGATACACCTCTCGGTGGGGGGAGCCCCCAGAGTCTACTCCTTAAACAACCACCTGGCTGATTGTATCATTAAGGGCAGGGAGCATTCAACTCGCCTTTTCGGGACCGATCCACACACACTGATCATCCCCTTTAGGCTCAACAATTTTTTATGGCTCCAGAGAAACCACACCAGGGTGGCACTGGCCATGGAAGGATTTGTTGGGGAAGTCGATTGTCATTAGCCATAATAGAAAGACATAATAACATCCTTAAGTCTCAATTAATAAAACAAAAAGGGGGAGCACTCCTCCCTCATGATCAGTTAAAAATGGCCCTATTTACATTAACTATTTTAAATTTTTCCAAAGGGGACCATTTCTCACCCTTTCAAAAACATTGGGCCACCAGCACACCATACTTGACTCTCACGGTCAGATAGAGAGACCCCCCTCACGGGGATATGGAGAGGCCCTGACCCACTGATCACTACAGGGTGAGGATTTGACTGTGTTTTTCCAACTGATGAACCTAAGCCAATTTGGGTCCCAGCCAGGGATCTCAAACATTGCCTTCCTAGTACTGAAAACCCTCTTAACGAACACCCAGGGAATTCAACCTCCCCTGAGGAGCCTTCGCCTTCTGATCTCTTCCAGGAGCCATGATGATCCACCCAATTTTGGAGCTCCTGCTCATGGAGACACACTTGACACAGGCTGGCTTCGGTGATCCAAATGATCAATGACTTGAATGCAGTGGCCACCACCATTCTGGACCTTCAAAATCCCGCAGTGGTTCTCCAAAACTGACGCAGACTTGACCTCCTTACTGCGTAAAAGGGAGGTCTCTGCCTCTGCCTCTACAAGGAATGCTCTTTTTATGCCAATCAATCAGGGATTGTCCAGGATAAAATAAAGCAGCTCCAGGAAAATTTAGAAAAGCGCCGCAAAGAGCTACAGGAGAGCTTTCTGTGGACGGGGCTCAAGGGATGGATGCCTTACCTCCTTCCTTTTCTAGGACCATTCTCTCTGATTTTCCTGCTCTTGACCTTTGGCCCTTGCCTTGCTAATAGACTTATCACCTTTGTCCAAAAAAGAATTGAAGCCATACAGCTCATGAGCGTCCAGGTACAATATCAGCAATTTGCCAGTGCTGACCCTGATTATTGCCCTTTGGACGGGTAAGGTCTTCCTAAAGGGAGGACAACCTAAGACAGGTCCTCTGGGCTGGGTTTTCTCCATAGAGACCATTGGCTGTGCGGGTATCCAGAGATGGGTAAGATCCCCTAAAAGGCCGGGGGACAACCTAAGACAGGAGCCCCACCTTGGTCTCCGGCTGCTTATTGGCCCTAAAACAAAACAAAAAGGGGGAATTGTTGGGCACTGTGCAAAAGACAAATGCTGCACCGGACGCCATGACACTTCTTCTTCTCCTCTTAAGCTTCCTCTTTCATGCTCCGTGCGCTCTGAGCAAAAGATCATGAAAAAAGCGAGTGCTTGAGGGCTGCTTCCTCTTTCTTTCTATACCCCTTTAAACCACAACACCAACATGACAGTCCCTCATTGGCTGGAATAAGCCGGTCTGCCACTTCACCATTGGTTCTTTGGCTGTCTCCCCTCTCTGTAAAAACCCGTGTGCCTTGGCAATAAACGGATTTGAGCTGCCACCTTCTTTGTGTCACTGACTCATTTCTCCGGCCGAGCTGGAGGGGGTCTCCAACAAGGGGGATCCAGACTTCGGCCATAGCACTCACCCTCCTGCTTGGCCCCCCAGGGATGATTTGACTGATCCGAGCCGTCCCACCCGCCCTCAAGGATGCCTGAGGTAGCAACAAACAGAATGATATATTGTTAAGATATCTATTTATGATACCTAATAGTTTCATCCTGAAAAATATTTTGAAAAATATGTGTAGTATCTCAAAAGACAAAGGCAGAAATCCCTTTAATAATAAAATTATCTATGACGTTGGAACAAAATCAAAATTTTATTTCCACCTTCTTGGTTTTCATTACCTGGACCTGAGAATAAAATTGACAAGAAATACATTGATAGGATAAAACATATCCATGCATTTGATACAAGTTTTATGCGGTCAAAAAGACTTCATTAAGAAATGAATACTCAAAGATGCATTAGGGTTGAACTTATAGACTTAGTAGACAAAGAATAGTATATGCTGAAAATTTACAAAATGAAAGGATGTGAGGGTAGTTAATTATGTGGAGAAGTGACTGGGAGAAATTTGCTTGCACAGATCCTCTTGGCCTCAATTTCCTGTCCTTGATGGTAAGGAAAGTTAGAGTGATCATCTTGCACCTGTTTTCAACTGTCATTAACCTAAAATAATTCAATATGCCAGAGCAGCATATGTTGGGATGGCATGTTCTATACACTCTTTTCCCAAAGATACCCTGCAAATTATACTCAGTATCTGAATGCCAAGGACATGAAAGAGCAAATATTTAGATTTTAGTATAAATGTTGCAAGTCAATACATTTGAAGGTGTTAAATATTAGTGCAATTATTATTTGTTTTTTTAAATAATAAATGCATGATTTGCCATGTATCTTCTATCCTGTATCAAATGTACATGTAGTTTAATAATATTTATGAAAAGATAACCTCTTATTCTTAATGCAAACTAAAAATACTGATTTAGAAAACTTATGATTTAGAAGAATTTTATACTATATTATTTCTAATTTGGTTTATTAAAAATTAAATGATCAGTATCCATACATTTTTTTTATCATTAATGGATATAAATGAAACTTCTGTAGCTGGATGTTATGTGTGCTATGTAGTATTTTTAGGCTCAGGCTTAATTTTGAATCAATAATATTTGGCTTTTATAAAGTTTTCAATCTGATACTTAGCTTAATACTGCATTAGAAAAATAAAGTTCACCATAAATTGTTTCTATATCTTTTCTGATCTCTAAGAAAATATAATATAGAAGGGGATTTTCTTTTAATTATCTGACTTTACTCAAAAGGAAATGATATTTTAGTAAAAAGTTTCCTTGTGTGATTAAATACTTTTCAAGTTATGATAAATAATATGTGCATAATGAGGACAATAGAGAAAACACAAGAAGTTATTAGAAATCTTATCACTGTGGTTTATTTCCAAATATCTTCAACACCTACATTCATACTTCATTGTGTTAGTATAGTATTAATGAGACAATAATGAAATAAATTATTATTCAAGGGAGCAATTCAAGTAGAAGCTGTGAATTCAGAAAACCACATGGAATATATTTCTTGGCATCTACTAAATACTATATACTATAAGAAGTAGATTCTGAATCAGAGTTAATGAATTCAAACATTTTATGTGTAAATAGCACCTATACAAAGCAAAGTTAATTTGCAGAGTTGGGCAAAAAGAACATCCCACTCTGATGTAGACCTGAAAATATCGCTGCCAGCCTCAGGGGTTTCTGTACCACAAAGACAATGGAGCAGAGGAATTTCTTAGTAGGCAGAAATTCTAAGATGCTTGAAGGACACACTACCTTGTAAATTACTAAATGGGGATCATCCCAGGAATAAAAGATCATGAAACAAAAGTTGAGACAAAATTAGTCCTGTGACCTTGTTCATTGCGATTGGGTAGCAGTCACAGTCTGAGATATAGGGTTTTTCATTTTAGAGCTCTCTTTCCTTGGTCATCAATCAATCCAGTCTACTTCTTTTCTGCTTTCCTCTCTAATGACTTTGATGTAGCTGAACTCTACCTTAGTTCTGGTCTTCATTCTCTCTAGGTTTAGCTGGAATATTTATTTGTAAATTCATATAACATTATATCCTCAGATTTCCAATTTGTTTTTCTATCTTAGCACCCCCACCTGAATTTGATATTCTCCATGTGCATTACAATATTGTCAGTGATTGGATTTCTAATTTAAATAAACTCATTTTGTCCCACCTTTAATCTTATAAACTATTGATCCAGTAATAAATGTGGGAGCCATTGCTGGCAGTGTTCTCTTCCTAACCATAGTCGCACGTACATCTAGTTCATGAACAAGGTTCCCGACTCTATCTGAAATCACCCACCAATTTTTGTTCTTCTCTATTAACAGCCACCCCATTTCAAGAAAATACAATCTGTTTCATAGACTGATAATCAATTGTATTGTTTAATTTCCCTTATTTCACATTTTCATCTGTTCTCCACAAAGCACGTAAAATAATCTTTCTTAAATTCTAAATTAACCCCTACTATTCTGTTCCCTAAAAGTCTTGAATTGCTTCAATTTGTATTTGGAAAAAAGCAAATCAGTTAATGTGGCCTACTAGTACCTACTTGTTGTGTATTTGGATTCTCTCCAATCATATCTCCTATTTTTCTATTTGTGCCTCACCGTGGCCCAGTAACATAGGCGTTTATTCAGTTCTCAGAAGAAATCAATCATCTCAGAACTTTACCCAGAGCAGGAAATCAGCAAAACATTGTGCATTCACTCTGATATGTTAAAGTTGTGTGAAAATGAGTAGGTCACTCAGTGTCTGGTGGAAATTCTTTTCCTCATCTCCAAAATACCTTCTTCACAGTACTCATGTGTGCTCCTAAAAAGGTATTTTGGGAAAAAATAATATGTATACTTTAATATATCTGTTAAAATACACTGTTAAATTAGACTGTATTCTGTAATATGTATGTTTTGATGAAAAGAATATTCTCCTAACTTTAATAAAGTATAGTTGACAGACGAAAACTCTACATATATGTGATATATAACATGATGTTTTGAGGTAAGTATACACTATGGAAGGGCTAAAAACAGTTTAGGTTGTTAGCATATACATGAACTCACCTATGTATCATTTTTTTATTGTTGTTGTGAAAACACTGAATTTTACTTGTAGTGATTTTTAAAGAATATGTTATTATTTACTATAGTGGCCTTGTACAATAACTCTATCAAATTAAATCTAGCTAAAATTTTCTACCCTTTGGTCAACATTTAAAGAACCCAGTTCATCCCATCACAGTAACCAATCTGTTTCTATGAATTCATCATTTTCAGATTCCCTACAAGTAAGATGATTAGCAGTTATTTATTTATTTATTTATTTTTGCCACTGGCTTATTTCACATAATGACTACCAGCTTCATTAATGTTCTGAATAGCAGAATTTCTTTCTTTATAAAGACTGAAAACTATTTCACTGTGAATCTGTGAATATATACAAACTTTTTTTTTTTTTGCACTAGGGAATGAACCCAGGAATGCTTAACCATTGAGTCACATCTCCATCACTTCTAATTTTTTATCTTGAGACAGAGTCTTGCTAAATTGTTGAGGCTGATTTTGAACTTGGGATTCCCTGCCTCAGCCTCCTGAGCTACAGGGATTATAGGCATGTACCATTGCACCTAGCTACCACATTTTATTTTTTATTCACTCAACCATCAATGGACAATTGTGTTGAATCCCTTTCTTAGCTACTGTGAATTACACTGTAATAAACATGGAAGTTGAGATGTGTCTTTGACATACTTGAATTTTTTCCTTTGTATATATAAACAGTAATAAAATTACTGACTCACATGTAGCTATACTAAATATTCTCCATATCACTCTACTAATTTAGCTTCTCACCTACAGTGGCAAGAATACTTTTTCTCCATGTCTTTGCCAACATTTATCTTTCCTCTTTTTTATGGTAGCTATTCTAATAAGTGTAAGTTGATATCTTATAATGATTTTAATTTGTGTTTTTCTATTTTCCTAATTAGTTGTACAACTTTTATTTTCATCTGCCTACTGCCCGTTTGTATTTTTTTGAGAAATATCTATTCATTCTCTTTGTTAGTCTTTACTCATTTAATTGACTCTTTTTCTTGCAATTGAGTTATTTGAGTTCCTCAAATATTTTGATTATTAATCTCTTAACACATATATAATTTGCAAGTATTTGCCCCGGTTCCATTCTGTTGATTACAACTTTGTTTGTGTGGAAGCTTTTTAGTTTTGTATTTTTCCATTTTCTTATTTTTGTTTTTGTTGCTCTTGATTTTGGGATCATTTTCAAAAGATCATGCCCCGAAGCTTTCTCCCTAAATTTTCCTCTAGTGCTTTTATAGTTTCAGGTTTTATGTTTAAATTTTTAATCCATTTAACTTTATTTTTCATATGGTGAATGAAGGGTGTCTAATTTCTATTTTCTGAATACAAATATACAGTTTTCCCAAAAGCATTTATTGAGAAGACTACTCCTTCCCCAATATTTATTCTTGGGACTGTTATCTAAGATCAATAAATGCCATCATAAATATATGGGTATATTTCTGGGCTCTTTATGCTTTTCCATTTGTCTAAATGATTGTGTTTAAGCCAATACCTTTTTTTTAATTACAATTGCTTTATAATATAGTTTGAAGTCAGGTGATATTATGCTTCCACCTTTGTTCTTTTTGCCCAAAATTATTTTAGTTATTTTGAGACTTTTGTTTTTTCATATAAATGTATAGTTCTTCTCTGTTTCTGTGAAAAAATATCATTAGAATTTTGTTAGGAACTACATTAAATCTGTAGATCACTTTGACTAGTGTAGACATTTTAATAAAATTTATTCTTCAGTATATGAGCAAAAGAGATCTTTAACTGTGTCCTCAAGTTTTCAATGTAAAAATATTTTATCCTCTTGGTTAAATTCATTTGTAATTATTTTATTTTATTTATTAAATGCTGCTGTAAATAAAATTATTGATTTTCTTGTCAAACACTATGCTGTTACTTTGCTGAAACATAACTGACTTTTATGCTGATTGTTATATTAAATTTTACTGAAATGATTTATTAGTTCTAACAATTTTTGGCAAATGAGAAATGCACTAAATTGATAGGTATGCTTTGTCATTTATATTAATGATTAAAAAATCACAAGTAATCCTACTTTTAAAACACCCAAAGAGTTTCAAGAAAAAATACCCTGTAAATGTTTATACCTAGCAAGGAATATATGCAATAGAGAACTCTACACACAATCAATATGACTCTATGCCATAAGATATAGTATATATGAAGTAATGATATGTTCTCAAAATCTCAGTAACCAAACAATCTGTAAATTTATCAGTTAGGCAATGGAAAATCAGGATGTTAATCAAACTACGTGGATTCTATTATTAAAAAATAAAACAGACAGAGATTCATACATGGGGTTGTGCCAAACTCGATGTGATTCCGGGCTGCACTAACAAGATATAAAGGAAAATCTTACAAGATTTCTGTAAAGCAAAACAAAATATTTGATCATTTAAAATAAAAAGTCCCTGGTGGGAGGTTAGTGTGTGGTTTCTGACTGATAAAATCTCTAGAGGTTACTTGGCAGTTTCTGATTAAGGTTAAGTTACATTTTACTGTAAACATTACGTTTCAATTTGTATATAAGGAGCACCAAGAACTGTAACTTTCTCAGCTTAGTGGCCTCCCAATCAATTATTTTAACAATATAAAACAAATGCTTTGTCTCTCATTCCCAAAACATGAGAAAATATATATTGACTTGTAAATGAATCACAGGAAGAATATGAAGATTTTTAAACTCTGTGAACATGTGGAATTCCACAAGAGCTCTTTTTAACTTTTAACATCCACCCTATGCTGCCAAATCATTCTGTCTCCTACAAATGAGAGAGGAGGATAAAGAACATGGCCACTAATAACTACCATGTTCAGGTACCATAAACGAATCAGCAGGAAGAAGTCTTTCAAAGCATAGTTTTTAAAAATGAGAGAAATTCTGATCCATTTTCATAAGGAATATTAGTTTGTAAATTATTGTTTTGTTTTGATATTATTGTCTTGCCCTATACATAACTTGGGAAATATTTACTCCTCCTCTGATTTCTGTAAGATATTATATAGAATAGCTATTATTTATGAGTTTGGAAAAATCTACCTTTGAAATCATCTGCACTCACTTTTCTTTCTTTCTTTCTTTTTTTAATAAAGAGAGAGGGTCAGTGAGAAAGAGAGAGAAAGAAAGAGAGGAGCAATGTTAGTTTTTCATGTGGCTTTCCTTTCTCCAAGGCTTGGTTGTATGTGGTGCTGGGGTTTGCACTTGCATACTCGCATATGCCAGGCAAGCGCTGTAACTGCAGAGCCACTGCTCCAGCCCTTGTGCTCACTTTTCTTAATGGATGATTTTTATTCATTAATTTCAATAATTTTAAAGATATAGAGCTATTCATTTATTTCTTCTTGAATAAGTTTTCATAGTTTGGGTCTTCTGGAGTGTTGGGGTAGGCACAACTCAGTACCTAGAAGACTTGATTTCTCATGGAGAACTAAGGACTCCGAGATTGTTTTGAGGGATGGGTAAGGTGGAGGGGAAGTGGCCATCTGCCTGATCTCTTTGGTCGAGGTAGTGACCAAAGCAGAAAGACCTTTCTTGTGAAATAAGCTCATGTACTCATAAAATATCTGACGAACTCCATCTGCACAGCTAGCATGTAATCCGTCCTGCATAGTTTCCCCTTATTGTAGGCACAGTGTTGCCCTCCATTGTACCCTGGCCTGCAGGGTTCAAGGAGCACTTGAGTAATAAAATGTTCAAGCTTTCTCTATTGAGTCGTCCAAGTTCTTTCTTTGGAATAAGAAATCAGTATGATGGGGCCTCTGCTACCCCAGGATTCACTGTTGGCACAGTAGGCAAGATCCCCAAAAGGAAATATGTTGAGTCACCTCTGGAATCAGAAAAGGACATGAGGCATGTGGGAGAGGGAACAGAGATCCTGGAGTGGCCACAAGTGGTCTGAAGTGGCTTCTCTATTAGAGGGTTGGTAACCAGCACAGGCAGGTGGGGGCACCTTGAAAATACAAAGATGGGGGCTACAAGTTTTGTAGGTAACATCTGCAAGGGTTCTGGAATGGAATAAAGAATGTTAGCGCCGCTCTTCATGTGCATTAAGTTAGCCACAAATCCTGAAACAGCCATTCAGGCTCAACTCCCCAGAGTATAGGAAGAGTTAAGGAAGATGGAAAGGTTTCGGCAGAAAACAGAAGTTTATAGAACACAGACCAAACTGGAACAGCCTCTTCAACTCTTTCATAAACAGATAGTATGGACTTATTAGTAGCAGAAGTAGATAAAATGAAAATAGATAAACAACATAATTCTACTCAGGTACAGTTACAGAAACAATTGCTAAAGAATGAAAGATTTCAATCATTATTTCCCAAAAAGGAAAACAGACAATGAGGTAAAATAAATGAACTCTTACTCTAAAAAGATACAAAGACAAACCTCTCTTATTAGTATATGTATTGAAAGCAGAGTCCACAACTCTCCCCTTAGGAGACTTTGTGTCCTTAGTTATGGGGTTACTAATGGAGAGGTCAAGGTTAAGGGGTCTGAATTATTTCTCTGGACTGGGGGCCATGTACATAATTGAAAATACCTTGATCTTTAAAAAATATCTAGTCTAACAGCATTTGTGGACACAGGAGCAGTGTGTACATTGATATATGGTAATACGGATGAATTCTCAGGCAGGTTAATTGCTATTGATGGATAGGGGGAAAAACAATGACAGTCCAAGCTATAACACTTATGCTGACACTTTGACACCTATTGACACCTATTGCCCACCCCCTAGTTGGATTTCATAGTTCCTGAAAACTAACAGTGTTGCTATCTTATGAGCTATGAGCCTACATTGGACTGACCAGCATACTGAGGCCTTTAATCATATCAAACAGCAAAACAGAAATAAGCCCTTGGAACATTAGACCCAATGTAAGTTGCTGAGTTTACCATCCATGTCACTCAGATGTCTTTGGATGGAGTCTAAGGCAGCAGATTGAGTCATAAGATGCCCATTGGATTTTTGGTCAGTTCTGGAAGGGGTGAAAGAATGTTGAAGATTTCTGGAAAATCAACTGTGTGCAACTTAGAATGCCCTTCTTACAATGGAGCCCATCACCAGAGATGCTCCAGTCAAGGTTCTACAATTGGTGATGGTAAGAATGCTGGAGGAAGCCTCAGTTGAGGAAATCACCACTTGGATACATTGTAGATTAAAGCACCCAGGTCAAAAAACTTGTGAATAGTCATGACATGCTGAAGACTGCCCATAACGATGTCTGATGTTGTTGCTGCATGCCAGCATAAGACTTCCTGCATGCTATCAGCACTGCTAGTAATACCTGGATGCCACCAAGAGGCAAATTAAATTAGGTAATCTCCCTCTTCAGCTCTGACAGACTACCTTGGTTCTCTCCTATTATCTGAAAGGATGAAATATACTTTGACTTGTATGAGCACAGTTACAGACTTGATGCAAGCCTTTCCCAGAAACAGAGCCAATCAAAAGGCTACTATTAAGGGATTGATTCAGTTGAGTGCCATTATGACATGCCACTTGTAATTGAGAATGACCAGGGAACCCATGTGACAGACCAGGCCATATAGCAGTGGGCTTAAGACCTGGACAAGTTATATATTTTTCCACCTGACATATAATCCAACAGAAGCTGAATTAATTGAAAAAAAAAATAAATGACCTGCTGAAACAAGCCTTATGAGCTACAAATAATTCTATGCAGGAATGGAATGCTTATCTGCCCCAAGGCACTGAGGATGTTAAATGAGAAAAATGATATCAATAGTCTACAGCCATTTTATGTTAACTCACCCATGGCCACCCCAGTGTTAAGATCCAGATAAAGGAAAAATATGTTTTCTTAAAGGTTGCCTGAAGCACAAGTAACAATTCACAGTTGCTGGCTCCTCAAGATATCACATCTGATAAAAGAAGCATTAATTGTGAATGAATTGTACAAGTAAGCCCTTGTCCTCACAGGAAGTAGGAAAGTGCTGTACTACTGACCTATTCCCAGAGCCCATCCACGCTTTCTTGGTATATAATTCATGTTTTCTTGGTATGTAGTTCCTCCATCCTTTTACTGATAATTTAAGACTATATTTGAAATGGGTTTCTTATGGATAGTGTAGAGTTTAGTTTCATATTAGATTCATTAGCCAATCTCTTCCTTTTAACTGGTATATTTGAAACACTAGCCTTAACATAGTTATAAGATTGGTTTTGATAACCCTTTGTTTTCTATTTTCCCCTAATTTTCTTCTCTCCTTATTTCCTTTTTTTCAAATTACTGGAACATTTTTAGCATTCCACTTGGATTTAACTATAACTCCTTGGATTTATTCCTATTATGGTGATTCTTTAGACTAAAAGATGCCTGCCTAAGTTAATTTTCTATATGTTAATACTTTAGCACTGTAGGTGAAATGTTGGAACTTTATAACTACACAGTTCCAAATGGTATATTTTTTTTCCCAATGTCATACACATTTTTAAAACTTCTGGGGAAAATTGTCATACTCTTTAGAATAGTTACATTTCTGTTTTTCTTTCAGTTACAAAGCTCCACAGTTTTATCTGGAAGAAAGAAAATATTCCTTCAGTCTGAAGAAGTTCTCTGACCTTTCTTGTAAAGCAAGTTTGCTTTCATTGAATCCCCCTGTTTTTACTTTATCTGTAATATCTTTATTTTTCTGTTACTTACCAAGGATATTTTTTGGTGCATTGGAATTTTCTGAGTTGACACCGCCTTTCTTTTCAGCACAGTAAAGATTTGTTTTCCAAAGGATTTGTCACTTTTGATGTGAAAGCAGCAATCACTCGAATTATTCTAATACATGTGTTCTTTCTTCTTTCTTTCTTTCATTTTTTTATTTACTTTTGGCTACTTACAAGATTTCATTTCTTTATTTTGATTTGCAGCATGTATATAATTTTCTTTGAGTCAGTCTTAGTTGGGGTTCCAATAAGAATCTATAAATATGAATCTATAAATTTATGTATCATCCAACTTTAAAAGTTGTTCATCATTAATTATTAAACCATTTTTGTGCATTAACGCATCTTTATCATTTCTATAACTCCAATAGCAAAATCTTACGTGTTTTGATATTTTCTCTCTGTTCTACAGCTTGGAATTTTTTTTTCTATGAACATTATGAAGTTCACTGAATTTTTTCTGCTATTGAGCACATTCATTTTAAATTTTTTGTGTGTTCCAGTTATATCATTTCCACTTAGTTCTCTTTGAAAGTTTCTATTTCTTTGTTGAAATGCATCTTTCCCCCATTTCAAGAGTTTTTCTTTTTATCTCAAAGCGCATGGTTTGAACTCTTTCAAGTTTATGTCTGATGTGTCCAACACTTGGTTCATCTTGAGGTTGACATATGTTTACTTATCGGGAAAACAAGAGCAGGCTTTATATTTTAAAAAATTTTTTAGATAGAACCCCATGGTAACTGCTGTATTTTCCAGGCTGGGCTCAAACTCTGGTCTCAAATAAACCTTGTATACTTACACTACTTGAGTGTGTGGGACTGTAGGCATACACTGGCTTAAACTTTTATTTTATTTTATTTATTTTATTTTATTTTATTTTTTTATAGAAGGACAGTGAGAGGGAGAGAGAGAGAGAGAGGATCAATTTTTATTGAGTTTTTCACATGGCTTGCATTGCTCTGACATTTAGTTATGTACGTGGTGCTGGGGTTTGAACCCATGTACTTGCACATGCCAGGCAAGCGCCGTAACCTCTGAGCCACCGCTCCAGCCCCTGGCTTAACCATTTTAAATCAACTTCTCATTTATTCTGAGACAAGTGACATATAGCATCTGAGGGAAATAGATAATACAAAATATGGTGTTGGATCCAATCTATGGCTTAATTAAAATACTGCACATTTAAAAAAAGAGATTAATAAAGGCATTTTCTTCCCCTAAAGAAAATAGAATTATCTACTTCATAATGACCATGGCAATTTGGTAAAGCACTTGCCATGATCATTTTGATAAATTATACATTTGAGGTTCTGATGCCTTATCCTCACACCAGCAAGTTAAGGGAAGTCAACATAATTCATTTTATAAAATATAAAAAATTCCAAAGATATTCTAACATAAGTTATTGCCAACCCAAAAAGAAGGAATGGTTCTCTATAGCTAGAAACATAAAGCTCATTTGAGATGTTTTTAGACTGTTAAGTGCACAAAGAAACAATTTTAATTCAATATGTGCCTTCTGTGGAAAAATTAATAGAATTAATAGTGAAAAGAGAAATGCCAACAGAACAACTGAAATTTAAAAATAGTAATTTGAAAGGATGAATTTTGCTTATTTTCTGGATGCAAAAAGTCCAGTTTGAGCTACTCACCTCAGTAATTATAAAATCTGTGTTGAAAATTTTTAGCAATGGAGAAAATGCACAGAAACATTACACTGCATCGTTATGAAAACATATAGAAATAAGTCCCTACAGTTCTCTTCATTTAGGTGAAAAATATGCAAGTTAATTTTGACTGTCTTTGTATGAAGCAAGAAATTTTAGCCATATTTACTTATTCAGACTCAATTTTTTGAGACATAGATATGTATCAGCATAACCAAGACATCCCTCATACATCTCCTCTACCTGAACAGCTTTCTTCACCTGTTATTTCCATCATTCTAAAGCTATTAATTCGTGAAGCATTATTCTACTACAAAGACTGTTATTTGTCCACCAGAATATGGAGTACCATTATATTTTTATAACAAAAACATTCTTTCAATTTAGTCAGCAACAAATATTTATTTAGAATGTACTTGATGTGAGTACTATGTTGAGCTCTGTGAAGAAAATAAATCATAAACTTAGCCCCTTTCCAAACACATTATATACCTCCAAAGTCATCGAATGTATACAATTTCCACACAATGCTATGCACACACAGATTTCAATTTATATTGTTTATCTGAAAAGAATAGGTAGAGCTTAAGTTCAGAAACACTATGCAGTATTTTAATTGTTATGATAATCTTCTGTGAAGTTACAATCATTATTTTTAGTGACACAAATATTAACACCATACCCCATAATGTATGTTAAACAAAAATTGTAACTATATATGATTAATTTATTATCCAGTTATTTTAATATATCTGCCTTTTCAAATAATATGGTTATTAAAATATGTATTACAATTTTTTTTTTAACAAAAACGACCATTGTGTACCCTGGAATTGTATGTAACTCTGAAAACACTTACTCTGAGCTGACCAGTCCATAAAAGCAGATGATAAATACCTGTGTGTTTTCAAATACGATTCGCACATTCCAAAATACATGAAAGGGCTGTAAAAAGAATCTACGCACAGGCAGAATCCACAGAGGAAGGGAGAAGCAAAAAGGGTGACAAGGATCCTGATAGGAGGGTACTTCAGAAATCAATTGTCTGCATTATACCCTTGTGCCAGGTGAGGGGGTCGCCCTGCAGTGCAAAGCTGTACCCTTCTTTTATCACAGAAGCAGGGACCTGCCTGAACCCACAATGATTTTGACAGAATCCTCCTAGATCTGGATTCAGAGTCTCAAGGGAGGCAACACTGTACCCAAAAATTACACTGACTAGCCATCTACACAGGAAGCAGTTTTGCTCCGTGAGCACAAAGAAGAGGGGACTTCTGAGTTCAACAGCCTAGAGAGCAAATGTGGTCCCACCCCACAACCTCCTAGTCCAAACCAGAAGATCCAACTCTCTAAATTGGTAGAAATCAAAACAAACAGGCACAGTGATTTTTTTTTAAGTACAGTAAGAAAACCAGGAAAAAAAATCAATAAATATTCTCTCTAGAGATATTTTCTTCAGCATAGGATATAGGTATGATTGACATCATTCCATGATTTAAAAAATAAGGAAAATTGTGATAAAGTAATAAAATTCTGTGAAAAATAAATTAACAAGAATTTGAGGGCCAGGGGCTGGGGCTATAGTAGTAGAGCATGTTCAAGGCATTCCTTCAATCACCAGCTCTAAATAAGTAAAAAGAAAAATAATTGAAGGACAAAATGACAAAACAAAATTTAAAGTGAGATGGAACACATTTTAAAAAATGGAATTAATGAGAGTAAGGAAACAAAGTCAGGCAGTCAGTGTAGGATCGATAAGAAGGAAATTGGCTGAGGGTGGCTCAGATACCCACATCTGGTAAAATAAAAGTACTTAGACTCCCTCACCAAGACATTGGAGGGGGGCTATGTTACATTTTTGTTGTTGTTGTGCTTTGTAGCCAAGGCTGGGAAACAGCTCTCCCATAATTAGTCCGGGCCTAACACACACTGGTTCAGTATCTGGCCCAAGTTCATAGACATTGAACTTGGGAGCACGGCTCACTTTTCTAATCTGTTGGTGATGTGCCTTCTTTGTTTGGACTATACCTAGAAAGAGCCTAGTAAAAGTGATGAAGTGGGAAGGGCCCTCTGGATGGGAAAAAAGGACAATAGGAAGCTGACCTGCAGCTCTGAGAGTCACTTCTCCCTCCCCAGAGAAGTCTGCTCTCCCTATCCTTTTCTTAGATAACCCTGTTTACTTTCTGCTTGCTTTATTTTCACAAATAAAATTGCTTGCTATGCTCGCCTTGGCATTCTGAGGTGTTCATTCTTTGACTCCATGGAACAGGAACCCAGCACTGATATCAGCAGATCAGGACCATTAAGACTTCAAATATAAGTAGTAATGTGGGTGGAGCACAGTCTGTTTTTCAAAACAATATAAAGTAGATCCTGCAGCAAGGGTTACGTGTAAGCACGCCATCGGAGAGTGCGATTTCACCGAAGCAGAAGCTGGTGAAAAGTTAATGAGGCAGACAAGAGAGAACCAAAGTAACAGAGGGCTTTACAAACTAGCTAAAGGATCGTGAGGAGCATTCCTTACTGCTTTTATTGAGGAGTGCCTTCTTTGAGGCTCTTGGCATCATATCTCTGAACAAACTACCCTGAGTTAAGGAGGAGAATAAAATTATCTATAGATTTCTTGTCTATTTAGTCAAAGCCTATGAGTTACTCCTCGAGGCTCCACATCCTGTGCGGCCAGGATGGCACACTGAGAGCTGCACAGATCAATAACTATCTGCTTACCTGTCACTTGGAGGCCTGGAGGCCTGCACTAAACCCATGGGTGACAGGTACTTCCTGATGTTCTCATACCTCAGCAGTACCTATGAAGCCCTGAAGCTGAAGGAGGGAAGCAAGTGGAGCATATATTTTTATATCTTGGAGTATTTTTCTGCTTGTGACTGGGAAGGCCTGAGAGCAACCAACAAGCAAGTCCCTTGGGCTTTAGAGACTGAAACAGCAGCAAAAGCCACCTACTTCATACACTTTAAAAGAGCAAGCTCTTTCTAGTGGTACTATAGCCTTAAAGGAAGGAAGTTCAAGGACCTAGAATTGTGCATAAACTGAGTTCAGTGCGGTGTATTGCAGATAAATTGTGCAGTGAAAGTGCAGACAAAACACAACTCAAAGTGAATTGCAATGCAAGGAAGAAAGAATAAGTACGTTTATGGTAAGTTTGCAGATAGCCTCACTTTTTAATAAAAGAGAAAAAGATAGAGAGAGAAAGAAAGAATCAATTTCATTTAGTTTTTCATATGGCTTTCATTGCTCCAACACATTTTCGTGTACTTTGTGCTGTGATTCAAGCCCTCATCCTTGTGAATGCTAGGCAAGCACTGCAACCCCCAAGCCACCACTCCAGCCCCAACAGCTTCAATTTTGATAGAAGACAAAGAATGGTCTCTTGTAACTACCCAATCTAGTAATGAGTATAAGCATTTTTCACAATGTAAATTTTTTAATGTTTTTAAAGAGAGGACAGTGAGTGAGAGAGAATTGATTTTATTTAGTTTTTCATTTGACTTTCATTGCTCTGATACTTAGTTGTGTACATAGTGCTAGGGTTTGAACCTACCTCCTTGCGCATGCCAAGCAAGCACTGAAACCACTGAGCCAATGCTCCAGCACTTCAAAGTACAAATTTAAATGCTAAGAAAGTCTATATCCTTTTTTCTAACTTTAAAGGGTAGAGGAGAGAGATGGAAGAAGAGGAAATAATTACTTGTGTCATCTAAAATAAATAAGATTCACTTGGCAAAAAGAAAGTAGTATATGACAAAAGTCAGAAAATTATTAAGCAATATGATCAGGAAGGGCATTCATCTTGGCAAGTGTTAAAATAATGTGTTCCAAATGCTTAAGAAGAGGATGTAATGGCTGGATATCTTCGGGCTGTAAACAACAGAATGCATCATAAACATGCACATATACAATCATATGAAAGTGTAAAGTCACACATATTGAGACACAATGAAACATTCACAATCAGATTAAATGAGCCACTATTGATTATGAGACAGCCCCACACTGAGAGAGTAAATGGCACTTTTCACATTTTTTGTTTTGTTTCTATTTGGGATTTTGACTTTTTAAAATAAACTTTAGGAGTAATATGACTAAGGACTTCCTAGTACAGGTAAAATTCTGGGGAGGAACTCCTTTATCACAGATATGGTCATAAATTGGTTGATTAACAGCCTACATAGATGAGAACGTATTCTATTACTTAAGATATAAGAAGAATTCAGAAAAGTACTATTGACTTTATTGGCCTAGTGTTCCTGTTCTTTGGACAAACTAGATCAAAAATTCATTACAGGGGCTGGTAGCTCAGTGGTAGAGTGCTTGCCTGACATGCACGAAGACCCCGGTTCAAAACCCAGCACCACATACGCAACTAAATGTTGGAGAAATAAAGGTCAGATGAAAAAATAAATAAAGTTGATCCTCTCTTTCCTCCCTCACTTCTCTCTCACTCTCTTAAAAAAATAATCATTACAATGCACCTAAATTGCAAAATGCATTTTGGTACATAATTCTAGAATATAAAAATGACCTGCTAAAAACTTGTGGTTTTATTTTTCAATCTTGTTTCCAAGCTTTGGACAAATTATTATTTGCAGTTCATGTTAGAATCAAAATTACAAATATTGTAGTCAGTTTTCTTTTTTTTTTTTGTAAACTGTATCTGTTTACTTTATTATTTATTTGAAATATTTTTTAATTCTTTCAGTCTGAAACATTGAACAAGGAAACAGTGAACAAAACCAGAGTAATAATCTCACAAATGTACTGAAAAGTTATAAACAAGAACCAAATGACAGTCCTCCTTTATTTGGCAACATTTACTGAGACCCAGCAAAGAGGAATCGGACGTTCCACATCTGAGAAGTGTCAGCGGGTCATCAAGCCCAATCCTGGCTTGAAGGTCCACAGCTATTTGCAATACAGGCTTGTTCCACGGGTCACAGAGGCTGAGCTTAGCTTTTCATTTGATGCCAGGCAATATCAATAAATTCAAGAAGATTGCGCTGCACCCAGAAACCTTTGTGAGCTGTGGTGCAACAGAAATTGTTTGCCTAAACCAACAGAGTGTCTGCATCGACAGAAACCATTTGGTATGTGGCACGGCTAGCTCTCAAGTATGAGAAACAGCTTTTCTATTAGGGATGGGTTTGTTTCCCTAAGAAAAAGAATCCCAGTGCATATTTGTTTTCTGTCCATAGCTCAGTGATTGTCAGAACCAGGAAAATAAGCTTTGACAGGTTGATGGGTACCCAGAAAAAATAGCAACAAAGTGTGATAAAGCAGCGACTAACCTAGTGGCCTAGAGTTCAGATAACATGGTTGCAATGACAGCCTGAGGCCAGTGCATTTTTCCAAGACTTAGAGAACTGAATCCAAAACTAGCTGCTCCTGCCACTTGTTTGATGTCTGGAACAACATAGGGCAGGAAAGAGCCAGAGAGAGTTTCAGAGAGACACTGCCAACAAGAGTTAAGGGAAGGTGTCTCCTACTTGTCTGTCATAGAGTAGCCAGTTTCTGAAGATTTCGGATATTAAAGGGCTTTGCTAGAGTTAATGTTCATTCTCGGTATCTTGTTAGGAGATGCTGTAGAGAAGTAGAGGAGACACTTCACCATGTACAGAGACATATTGCTTTCAAATGACTATGCTTACAAACTGTTTCAGACATGCAGACAGATTTGTTCACTTACATTAAACTATGCAAGCATAATTCTTTTGTCAGTGCCTCCTGAACCAGGAGTTCAAGTCTTGCATGGAGTCTTTGCAACAATTTAACTTGATCTGGTTTTTATATTTTTCGTGGAGTCAATGACTGTGTAGGCTAAGGCATGTTTTCCTCAATGACAGACAAGTGCTTGTGGAAACAAAATACGGTTATACTGGTTGAAGATCATGGGTAGGTCAGATTGCCTTTATAGAATGGTTATTTTCAGTCTCTGTGACTCAGTAATGTTTCAGTCTCCTGTTGGTGAGTATGGCCACCACCCCTTGCTGTAGTCCTGCACCAAATGTGTGATGACATTTGATGGACTATTGTTTCTATGTTGTCTGTATAAATTAAACACAAACCATCTGAAACTCAGTAACAATTAGCCTACATTATAAGTGCAGTTCCTGTTTATGGGAGTAGACTAGGAACACACATTTGAATTCCACAGAATTATCATGAATCATTACTTACTAAGTCTCTACAAACCTAGAATGAGCTGATATGGGGAGAATACTGTCACATCTAATCGTAAAATCCCTCCTAATAAGTATAGAATAGATGCTCATACACAGACATTAATATTCAAGAAATCACTCTTGTATTAATTCTTCTGTCATTTCCTACCTGGCTTTCGGCAACCCTAAAATCTTTTAATATCCTCTGATATTTTTACATTAAAAATGGAAATTACACATAATTCTGGAAATTTTATTAGGATTAAGGAAGATAATTGGGAAGTACTTGGCATAATGCCTAATATCACAAGTGTCAGAAATATTAGCTCTAATGATTATGATTATCATGTTTTGATAAAGGATTTTTAGCTAGAAATTATTTTCCAATGTCTAACTCTGAAAGGGGTTGCTACCCAATGATGTTTGCACCATAGGTAAGTTTATTACACTAGTAATATAGAGTTGGGTTGGAATAGAAATACAGATCTAATCACAAGGAAACTTACTAGGCCCTGCTTCCAGCACAGTGGAAACAAGGGTCTTGGCAAACACATGGTGTAGCATGATTTATGAAGAAAGCACTGAAAAGTGAAATTGATAAATGAGGAGAACCAAACAAAACTGTCCACTAGGTTTTTCACTGGTTTTGCATAATTATGCTATTCTACTGTGGATTGAAGGCCCAAAATGAATCCAATGCAAAGAAGACAACCACCTATTGTCACAACCTGGAACTTCTGTTTTGTCATCTGTTCATTAATACATTCTACAGTAGCAGTTTCTCAAACATGAGTCCTTTTGTTATTATCTCTACAGAATGTGCAAAGGCATTTGGGATATTGTTTTTAACTCCTCTAATTGAGCCTGACATTTCTCAGACCATATCCCTATGAGCCCCATTCTTTCCTTTGTTTAAAGCAAAAAATAATCATTTATAGCCTGTATTACTATTGAGAGACCTAGATGGCATCAGATCAATAATAATCCTTTACAAACTGTGAAACACTGCTGAAGTTTCACTTGTATAGATTCAAATGGCCATCATAATGCCCACTTCTAGAGTAGAAAATCTTAGTAATCATAGGCCCTATTTACAGGCAGATCTGAGATCATATTTGGGTTCTAACATTTACTGATTTGTGTGACCTTGGACAAGTTGTGTAAGATCTCTTTAAGTCATAATTATGCAACATACTAGATGAATGCAATAATATACTTATATCTCTATGCATTGGTATGCATATGTGTATAAATGCACACATGTGCACACGTATGTATACATAAATGCATGTAAACACACATGTGCATTATATATACAAATATGCGTGTAGGCATGCATGCATATATATAATATGTGTGCATACATACATGCACGTGTGTGTGCATATACATTCACCCATATATGTAAAGAAAGATAAAGAGTTAGTTTCACTCATTCAACCAGAGTTTTTTTCTAGCAAAAAATACACACAGGTATGTGAGGAAAACTAAATGTATGTGTGTGCATACAATCATGCATGCGCACATGCATAAGTATATAGTCTGTGCTTTGGTGGAAAGGAGAACTAAAATTTAAATAATTACTCAGTGATTAATTATGGTGTTTTTGAGCTTGTCTCAACAGGTAGTATACATTTGCAAAACTGAATTCAATTGAAATAATTTGCCTGAAAATACATGGTTAAAAAAAGAGAGAGAAAATATGGTTATTGTTTAAAGGGAGTATAACAATTGGCATCAAAAGAAACAGTTTCTGATTTAAAAACTAGCAATAAAGAAAATTCTTCTTTGCTCAGAGTGGATTACATGGCTGCTCCCACAATGATGAGAGAGAGGTGATGATGGTAATAGGACACGGGAAGTTCAGACTGTAAAGGAAGATGGGTCAGGGTGACTGACTATGGCCCAAGAGGTCTGTTAGGCTTTGGATATGAGCTGTTTCCAAAACAGATCATGTGGCAATGTAGGAGTGTTCAGAGGCAGGTCGAGGGTGGCTGAAATGGGTGTGCCTGTGGAGATTGCGTTTTGCATATGACTCCTTTCAAAATCGGTCTCTCCCCACTCCCTCTCTCTTTTCTCTCCTTCCTGGCTGCCATGAGCTGAGCAAATTTCCTCTGCTACACCTCTAACCCTTCTGCCATGATGTTCTGTTTCACCTCAGGCCTAGGTCACAGCAATGAAAAGCTGAGTAACACAGGTCTCAGAAGTTGCCCCTTCCCCATAAGCCTCCAATAAATTTTGACCCCGTAGTCATGTAAATAAAGGACTTCAAGTCACTTAAGAATTCCCAAAGCAGCATTAATATCTCTTGAAATGATCAAAATAATGGAAAAATTATTGATGAGCATAAAACATGACAGTGAAAAGATAATTAAGAATATTAATCTTACAGTATATAATATCTTACCCAAATATTTTGGGAAAAAGGGAGCAGTAAAACTGCAAAAGCAGCAATAAAAATGTTTTATGTAGTTAAGAATAAAAAGTCATATGTTATTATAATCACACTCTAAATAAAACGCATAAATGTCTTCAAATTGTATTCAAATTGTGGACAAAACACATTTTAGATCAGGAAAACATGATCAGAAAATATATCAGGAGATATCAAAGGGCTGACTTTATCTTCCTAGTTGTACAGAAATGGCCAAATACAACATGAATTTGTTTAGGGTAAAATATAAGAGTTTGAGGCAATGATACTGAAATTAAGTAAAGGAAAAAATAGAAAAGGAAATATGAAGTCCAACCCTCAAGATTATATTTCTTGTCCATTCACTATCTCAACTTATATTTTTGTGAACTCTATCTCCACATTTTCTACATTAGCTTCTAAGCTACTGGCCAGACAGCATGTTGGTGTTATTCACAGATACATGTTCATAGGCTACAACGTGAACATCACATCTAACGAATTTAACAAACTATTATTTTAAATGAAAAACAGTGGTTATCAAGTTCATCTTGAAGAATAAATTTAAACAGCTGAACATACTTTCTAAGAAAATAAAAGTCAGTTTCTTTCATGGATTTAAAAATATATTGATGATCTCTGGTAGCTGTTGGTATCTTTAGCATTCTGATAGTATGAAGACTGGGGAGTAATCATTGCTATAACATAAAATTAAGAGGATAAGTGGAAATAAAAACAGGACAAAAGGGTTATAACAGGGGCTGGAGTGAGCGCTTGCCAGGCATGAGCAAGGACCTGGTTTCAAACTTCAGCACTACATATACAACAAACTGACGGAGAAACAAAGGCTAGATGAAAAAATAAAATAATGCTGATTCTCTCTCCTCACTTTCAATCTCTGCTTCTCTGTTTCTCTCTCTTTTTTAAAAACTGGGGGATGGTTAGAAGATCTCTGCATAATTTGGTGCTATTTCTTAAAAATAGAGCTACATCAATGTTGCGTGCAAACAGGTATCACTGTAAATATTTGATAATTAATGCTTAAAAGTAAAAATGCACTACTTTATCTCATTATTTTTGAAATTTTGTATCATTGAGCAAAATAATAGCACTCATGCAGAAAAAGTGTTTCTGGGTGTGTTGTTAATTTACTGTTCTCCAAACACTTCATTACATTTTAATTTCAAAGAGAGAACCTCCTGAACAAAGTGAATATATGCTAAGGGAACCACCGTGTGCCTAGAAAATTCATCTAATCTTTAAGTTTAATTAAGATTAATATATCAGTAATTTGACATTCTATATTCTCTTGAGAAGAGGAAATTAGCATAAGAAGCATAAAGAGTAGCAATTCCCCATAATAAGTTGTTTTTAAGGAAATTGAAATGAGCAAGAATTGGAATTATAACTTTGATTTTACATTTTCTTAAACTCATCCTGTGCTTTGTTTGACTCTGTCAAGTACTTCGAATATGTTCCAATATACCCACAGTTCAACTATAATCTCAGCAAAATATGGAATTATTTATTTCAAATGTGGCAAAATCATCTATATTGAAATTGAAGAAAAATGATTAAAATGCATATTTTCAGATATTTACTGGGTATTATTATTTCATTAACATAATTCTGTTATTTAAATGGGAAGAAAAATTAGAGAATTTATGTATCAAGTTTAAATTTGTCATTATATTGTAACATTACATCATTTGATGTTTTCTGTATCAATAGGAAAAATTTTTGCAGAGAACACATAAATTTTAAAATTTTTAAATTTCAATAGTATTTCTATATATCATTGGTAATTGTAGCTTTATTTAAAGAAGAATATTTGACTTAACATAAATGTTTTGCTTTGATAAAGGAAATGAAGTCATATTTCTAATTAAAATTATCTCTGCTCTGGGGCTGGAGAAGTGGCTCAGCAGTTATGGTACTTGCCTGGCATGCACAAGCACGAAGGTTCAAACCTAGTACCATGTACACAATCAAGTGTCTGAGCAATTAAAGCCACATGAAAAATTAAAGTTGATTCTTTCTCTTTGTCTCACTGTCCCTCTCTCTTAAAAAAAAATCTCTGCTCTGTTTGATAAAGATATTAGATTAGAAGTTAAATCTGCTTATTTGAGTTTTACCATCAGCTCTCTAAATGATCAGAACAGGTTACTGGGTATAAATTCATATATATATATATATAAATTATATATATGTATTATATATATATATGTAATTAATTATCACTACATTTGCAATATATATATATATAATACAATATATATACATATAATTATCTAATCCAGTCAGAGCCAAAAAATCAGAATATGAAATTTCTTTCTCTTAATAAATGAGTGCAATATCCAAAACACAAATTGATTCAAGTTGATGTTAATTTCAACTTACTGCTATGGGAACTATACTAGTACTGATTTTGTTCAGAGGGGAGTACTAAATGGCATGCAATACGTACACATTAGGAGTCAGTTCAGAAAGATTTATTTATTAATTATCCTTTTGTGCTTCCTAATTTTTAGTAAATTTTATTTTAAAAGTGGACTAACTTGGTCCTTCCATGGATACTTATTACATAAACTCTATGTATCAAGCACGTAACCAAGTTTCACCAAGATGCAGAATGCCCAAACCATTCAAAATATCAACATCTGCTTGAACTCTGAAATGAAAAAACTTTGATACTGAGAAACAAAACAAATCACAATGAAGTACAAGTTTCTTTTCCCTTGTCAAATATATGAATTCTCTCAGTGTTTTGCATTGTTTCTTGATTATTGGAAAGGAATGAATAATTGGGAAATAAATCATCTTTTTGGCATCTTTATCCTGTTCAAGTACCTCATTCCAGGCAACACTTACAGAACAACAAATGCCACTTGGTATTTTTTCTGTAAAATATCAGATTTTCCTTCGGTTCTCAATATAGAAAATGAGTTTGGAGTTTCAGAAAATGTAATTAATTATCAGTACATTTGCAATCATGTAAAACAGCCATATGAAAGAGAGTTTATGACATCCAACTTTTTCATTTATTATTGTGGACTTGTTAGCATTTCTGTAGTTAATGACCTCTCAGTATCTTGTTAGTAACATTTTAAAAATAACTTCAATTCAATGAGATAGGAAATAAATGTGGGGATTCAGACTAAAACCCAGCAAACTAGTTTTTAGGTGAACCACATTGTTTTCATTATTCATTTTGAATGACTCAAAATATATAAACTCAAGGTATATTTTTAACTCATAATGTTGAATACTTTTGTATATAATCCCAAAGGATAACTTTTAACAAACACAAAGTCGTAATGCATTTTGCAATGAACAGATATATTTAATTATAAACAAGAATTATTATTACATTCTGAAGATTAAAAAAGCAATTGATTAATTTAAACCCATAACTGTAAATTTTCAATATGAGTTAACTCCAAGTTTCAAAGAAAAAATATACTTAACACCAAAGTTAGAGCTCCTAAGCAGTTAATTATATGGAATTCAAGATCTTTCTCAGCCGTGAAAAAGGACATTGTATATGTTCAGTTCAGGAATATGCTCAGGTCCAAATAAATGACATTTACTTTAACACATTGTCTGATAAGAATTTCAAACTCCAAGAATAACACACATTCTTTAAAAGGGCTATACAATATCTATTTACAGTTCTTAGATGGGATTTAATTAGTTGTACAGATAAGTTATTCTGAGACTCTTTTCTAAAAAAAATTAGGGAAAGTATTAGACTCTTCTAATACTCATACTAAATACTAATTTATTTTCTTAGATGATTAGAGACAATGTTCAGGTATTTTGTGTAATGCCATCACACTGACCTCTGAGAATATTAGAAAAGACATTCCTTTCTATTTTCTGTTACAGTGTCACAAAATGTCAAATAGCGTGCTTTTGTCCAAGCAAGTTTTGAAGGAATGAATAACAGATCACAGTTAAGGCTATGTGGCATACAAGAAATTCACTGTGTGGAAAGATGTGATTTCAAGACAGTTCACCCCAACAAACCCAAAAAGTAGAAGCTCCAAATTTTTAGAGTTGGTATGTTAGTCAGCTTTTTATTTCTATGACCAAAATACCTGACAAGAACAACTTAGAGGAGGAAAGATTTGATTTGTTTCACAATTTCAGAGTATTCAAACCATGGCTAACCAGTTCCATTACTTTGTGCTTGAAGTAAGGCAGAACAACATGGTGATGGGCATGGCAGGAGAAAACATCTCAATTTATGGCAGTCAGGAAGCAGAGAGAGCAGAGATAGGAAGAAGATGCACACTTCCAAGACACAGCACATGTATTACTTGGCTTTTTGTCACTGTGACTGAATATTTGACAAAAACACTTGGAGGAGGAAAAGCTTATCCTGGCTAATAGTTTCAGATGTCCGGTCCGTGGTTGGTCAACTCAGTAGCTAAGGATGAGGTAGAACATGGAATTGGAAGGGTGTGCCAGAGGAAAACAGCTCAGGAAAGAGAGCCAGAAATCAGAAAGAGAGAAAGAGCTCAGTTACCAAGGGCAAAATAAAAACCGCAAAGTCATACCCCACTGACCCACTTCCTTCTGCCACTTCCTACCTGCCTTTCCTATAGTTACCACTCAGTTAATCCATATCTGTGGAGCAATCCACCAATTAGTTCACAATGATCATTAATGAGAAGATGATGATCTCCCTAAACCAGCCAACACAGACAGTGGTGATGCACCTCAGCAGAACCTGGCTCTGCAGCTACACGAGAGTGGATTTTTGACCACAAGGAAGGTACCTATGGTGGATAATTCTGAGACCAAAAATATGGCTACTGCAAGCACTAGGGCTACACACACACCAGGGTGTTTACCACCAGCAACAATCTCAGACAGTCTACTGAGCTCTCCTGATAACCCAGACCGTTCAACCTTTTAGTACCAAACACCCACCTCAATCATTAAAGGTGTGTTTATAAAGCTTAAAAAAAAACTGATAATCTAATCATTTCACCTCTGAATATTCTTTAATTATCTCACATATAAACTTTTGGAGGGCACCTCATATCTTAACAAATCTCCTCCAACTAGGTCCCACCTCAAAGTATACCAGTCAATGACAAATGGATTAATACATCAAATTGTTTAATCTACCAAAGAGTTCATAGCATTCATTACTTAATCATTGTGTGGAAGCCCCATCGTCATGCATATGAGACTTCGGGGGACACTCTAGTTCAAAACCATAACAGTTGGTTTGTAAGAATAAATGCTTGTTGTCTGACATTAATTATCATAAAATTTCTCTGTTTCATGATAAAATGAAAATAGTATTTTCCAAAATGAGCTAAAAAAAGAACACAGTGATCATTAACATAGTTCCTTTTCTTTTTTCCTTCTTCAAACATTTTCTCCCCTTTCAAAATATGCTGAATGTGTATCACATTTTGGTTAGCATTACAGGCTCTTTGCACTGAAAAGATACACTGGACCTCATTTTATTAACTTCTAACTAACTAAATCAAATAGATTTTATGTAGTTAACAATTAACATTGTTAAAAATTGTAGAAATTATAGAACCACTAAAATAAAAATGGATTCAGCACAGTAGTAAAAATAGCAATACATCCGTATAACAACAAATACATTACACAGGCTAGTATATTTGAGACACTTAGTAACCCTCTTAGGGGTTTTGCATTGTCTCATATTGACATTTTGGAGTACACCTTTCATTAAAACCTTAACATTCTTCCCCTGATCCCCAAAAGGCCATGACAATCTCACAATACAAAATACATTTAGCCCATTTTCAAGAGACTCCATAGTTTTAGCAGTTCCAAGATTGCCCAAAATTTCAAGTTCAACGTCTCCTCCAAGACTCAAGACAAACATGCATCATGAGCTCCTATAAAAAATCAAGTAGTTTTTAAGTACCCAATATATAAAGATACAGACCAAACGCTGCCATTCAGCAAAATAGGGGCATGGAAAAAAATGATGAGACCAAAGCAAGTTTGAAATACAGCTGGGTAAACAAGTCCTGTAGCTCCATGTCCAGCTGCTAGAGCACATGGCATCATCATGTTCTCTACAAAAGACTTGTGTAACTCTCTACATCTATGGCTTTAGTGGTTGCAGTCCATGTGGCCTTTCTCTTGGCTTGTCTCTGCTGGATTCCTGCAGTTTTCCTTGGCAGTCATTCCATGGTACTGGCATTTCTCATTCTCTGGGGTCTCCACTGCAGCTTTGGCTTCCACCTCTCATCTCCATGCATCATCCACTTAGAGGCTGCCTGCAGGGACTCTGATCCTGCTGCACTTTGCCTGTCCTCCCAGTCTTTGAAATCTCAGTGGAAGCTCCCATGACCTCCTAACTCCAGTATCCTGCAATCCTGAAGAACCAGTCGCTAAGGTCTGCCACCATCTTGAGCAGTAGCCAGACCTCCAAGAACCATGACTGCCAAAGCCTCTGAGTGCCAGGGTGGCGGAGCACATTGAAACTCCTATGAGAATATCTTTCACCCGAACCATGTTATAAACAAAAAGGGTTGCAGTTACATGCATTAGGGAAAGAATGGGGTATCTGAAAATAATAGATATATGGAACCCTTTCTAATGTGAGGTAAATTAATTTAAGGTAATAAATTAACATTTGGAGCATAACAAAATGAAAAAAATAGTTTAGAACAGAGCTTCTATAAAATAAAAGACAAGTTAAAATTATTGTTTATAAAATGCAAAGATTAATAATATAGGTTACATACATAAGAAATACAGTTAAAATATGTAAAAATTTTATATTAAATCATTTTTAAAATAATTGAAGTGATCCAATGTAAAAATCCATAAGCGATCAATAAACATCTAAAATATAGGCCTAGAAGCTGGAGAAATGCAAACAATACAATGATATAATAATTTTTCACTCATGCTTTAAAAGTTTAAGAAATATCATATATTAATAATATATTAAGCATGTATCTGTGAATTTTAAATTAGAAGCAGCTTATATAGCACCATTGCAAATAATGACATAACAGGACTCCATATTTCAATTTATATAATTCAGCAATTATATATATTTATTCATTACCAATTGGTTGAGTGTGATGTGATATATGGATAGATGTCTACGATTCACTAAAGAATGTGAGAGTCATCTTGAAAATATATTTATGATGAATGATCCTTTTTTTTAAAGAGAAAGAGGGAGAGAGTGAGAGAGAGAAAGAATCACCTTTTATTTATTTTTTTCATCTGGTTTCCATTTTTCTGACACTTAGTTGTACATGTGGTGCTGAGTTTTGAACCCAAGTCCTTGTGAATGCCAGGCAGGTAAACACTGTAACGACTAAGCTACCACTCCAGCCCCTGAATGATCCATTTTTAGGAATAATTTACAGAAAAACATTACCTTGAATATATTTATATTTGTTTCTGCTAATATGCTTTGTGCCTAAGTATGAGGCAACATAGTAGAAGTATCAGGGCAGATTGAAAGGAGAAAACAGGGAAGAGTAAACTACTATTATTTTAAAAAAGAGATAGTGAACTTTACATCATTTCAATAGTTGCAATGACTGCTAATTTTTTCCATAGATTTAAATTTATTATTATATATTAATTTCAAAACAATGCATGTACTAAATTTATTTGGAACTTTCTGTAACATACAAGGATCACAAAATGTTGCTTTATCTTCCTAAAGAGCACATACTTGTGCTATAATTTATATTATAATATAGAGGTAAAAGTGTTCCAAAAATCATGCTGGAGAGATCAGAGAATTGATTATTTTATCTAAAGTCAGGAAACATTTTATGTATTTAAGACTTTTAAAGGACATAAAAATATTATCTTTAGAAAACTGAAAGATCAGGGAAGCTTTGTTTGAAATTCTGGGTACAAATGACAAAAAACAAAATAAAAAATTCTTAAAAATTGAAATCTCTGATAATCTTTCCTTCAGTATTTAAAATTTCATTAAACTCAGGATTATGAGGAAACTGCAGAAAGTACTCTAGTAATATAAATAATGTGAAATATGGTAAAATGAAAAAAATAAAAGGAATAAAAAGATTCAGATATGATTCATGGGGATTTCTAGTTCTGTTCTTCTCTATCTCCAGCTAGAAAAACAGAAGCCATCAATACATTTCTAATAGTTGTTGCTAATGTCATATCATTTCCAGAACAAGACCTCATAACATGGGAACCATATCTCAGTAAACAAGCTATCAGTATTCTAGTTCAGCTTGTGCTAGACGCTTAGGAAAAGACTTCAGCGGAATAAGATTTTGAATTGACATAGTTAGAGAGCAAGATAAATCTATGGTAGAGTATGTTAACATTAACAAGGCAGAAAGAATGAAGCAAGGCCAACCTTGTTTTTGAAAGTAAAGAACAACTGCTTTCCATAGACATATTTGGGTATTTTTCTGCTATATATCCATTTTTCTTTATATTCATACATAATTATAGTAGTATTGACATTGAGTAAACTGAATGTATAGATTGCTTTGGCTAGTAGATACATTCTAACAATCTTAATTCTTCAATCTATGAATACAGCATATCTTTCAATTTACTTGTGTAAGTGGGAATGTATTCTTGATTTGTACTCTGGACAGTTTGTTGTTAGACAGTATTAAATTGCTAGTATTTGTTTTCCCTTATTCTGTCCCTCCTTCCTTCCCCTCCAACCCCCTTCTATTACTCCAGTGACCTTTCTTCTGTTTTAATATTATTTATCCTTTTTTTAAATGGGTTTAACATAGTCTTACATGTTGAAGGAATCCATTGCTACATGTTCATACATGCATACATAATGACAAAACACCTCAAACCCTATCCCTGTCCGGGGTCTACTCCTCTTCGTCCACTCCCCAATTTCTTGTTTCCTCTGTAATTCTCCATGTTAAACATATAAATGTATTTTAATTATTGGAATTTCTAGATTTATGTGCCTGTCTGAGTATATTTTGGCTTCTTATGGGAGTCAAGTGTACTCTACATTATCAGTAACTCCCCTTTCTCTCCCTCTCACTCTCTTTTTCTCCTCTTCTACCTCTCCAACCTTCATAGCTATAGTTCCTACAGCTTATGTGTTACTTCAAATTTTGTGTCTATTAATTACACTTGATTAATGTTCATCCTATCTTAGGTTTTATTCTACCTTCCACATATGAGAGAAAATGACCCTTAAGTCTCTGTTTGGCTTGTTTAACTCAACCTGATTTTTTTCCCATTTTTATCCATTTACCTGCAAAAGCCATGATATAGTTCTTTCTAATAGCCAAGTTGAACTCTATTGTATTTATATATCACAGTTTTTGTATGCATGCATCCAGGGAAAAATTTTATTAAGAATATTTACATCTGTGTTCATCAGGAGTCTATGATTTTCTTTTCTTGATATGTCTTTTTTGGGTTTTGGTATCAGGATTATGATTGCCTTATAAGAAGTGTTTGGGAGTGTTCTATCTATTACAATTTCATGGACTACCTTAATAAGGAGATACACTACTTATTCTGTAAAGGTCTGGTAGAATTCAGCTGAGAATCCACCAGGTCCTGGGCTTTTCTTTTTTGGAAGGACTTTGATTGCTATTTCAATTTTGCTACCTGATATTGGTATGTTTAGATGTTCAATGTGCTTCTGATTCAATTTGGGAATTTAGTATATAGTTAGGTATTTGTCCATGTCCTCCAGATTATCAAACTTGGAGAAGTATAATTTTTCAGAGCAGTTTCTGATAATCCTCTGTATTTCAGATGAGTTAGTGGAGATGTGTCCATTTTCATATCTGATTTTGTTGATTTGCTTCATTTCATTCTTTCTTTTGGTGAGATTGCCTCGGTCTGTTAATTTTATTTATTTTTCAAAGAACCAACTCTTTGTTTTGGTGATTTTTTGTTGTTTTTATCAATTTTATTTATTTCAGCTGTGATCTCGGTCATTTCATATCTTTTACTAGATATGGGATTGGATTGTTCTTTTTTTTTTTTGTAGAGATGTGAGGTAGAACAGAAGTTTCTTTATTTAGGCTCACTCCTGTTTTTTGATTAGAGCATTCAGTGCTATAAATTTACCCCTTAAGAATCCTCAAAAAACTAGGGATGAGCCCACCATATGATCCTGCTATTCCTCTCCCAGGTATTTTTCCAGGGGATTTAGAATTAACACATTATAGCAACACAGCAATATAGCAGCTCAATTTACAATAGCTAAATTATGGAAACAACCCAGATGTCCCTCACTGGATAAATGGATCCAAAAACTGTGATATATATATATATATATATATATATATATATATATATATATATCATGGAATTTTACACAGAAATTAGAAACAATGATATTGCAGCCTTTGAAGGTAAATGGATAGCTATGGATGAAATTATGCTAAGTGAAATCAGCATAACCCAGAGAACCAAGGGTCAAATATCTTCACTAATCTGTGGAGGCTGGAACTAGACCCTGGCCATTGAGAAAGGAGGTCTATTATCGTGTATTAAATCCAGATAAATTGTAATGTTATACAACCTAATACATTTTTAGAGATGCTTTGGGAAGGGGAGGGTAGGATAAGGGTGAGTAATTGGGGGGCTGGGGTAAATCTGATCTTCAGAATCTATATACATATGATATTATTTCGTTAAAAACTTATATGATTGTTCAACAAATAAATTTCTCAATAAAAAAAGAAAAAAGAATGCTTTCCTACTGTCCCTGAGATTGATATGTTGTGTCTTCTTTTTAATTCATTTGCAAGAATTTCTTGATTTCTGTTGTCATTTCTTCTTTGATCTATTCTACATTTAAGAGAGTATTATACAATCTACATGAATTTATGTACTTTCAGTTATTTTCTTGCTGTTAATTGCTAGAATCATACCATTGTGGTCTGATAGGACGCATAGGAATATATCAACTTCTTGTATTTGCTATGTGGACTAGGATATGATTTGTTTTGGAGAAGGATCCATGTGTTGATAAGAAGAAGGTAAACTCAGCCAATTTGGGATGGAATATTCTGTAGATGTATGTTAGGTCCATTTAATTGATACAATTGTTTAAGCTGCAATATCTTTATTGATTTTTTGTTTTGATGATTGGTGTATTGGTGATCAAGATGTATTAAAGCCCCCCAGTATTATTGTGTTGAGATTGATATGTGCTTTAATGTAATGGAGCATTTTTTTGACACATTGAGAGCATTGAAGTATGATGCATAATTGTTAATTATGGTTATATTTTGTTGATATACTGTAGAGGAGCCCTCAAAACAAGAATCTGTATAGACGTGAAAGAGTTAACCTTTCAGCTACTGAGAAAGCTCATGACTGAAGAGGGTCACCTGTGCAGATGCTCAAATGGACCATATGTGGGAAATTCTCTCTCTCTGGCAGTCACTTTGCATACTTCCTGGAGATAAATGCCCTGCAGATAAGGATAAGAAACTAGAAACAGCCTGTATTGATATTTGCCTGTATTAAGAACTAGTTGTTTGTCTTTTCCTTTGTATTGAATTCTTTGTATCAAATATCCTCAGAAGACCTTGAATAACTGCTTGCTTTCTCATGCTTACTCTATAAAAAAGTATGGACAATAAAGCTTGGGACCTTGGAGCTCCACTCCTTCGTCCCCCTGTGCCTTACTTTTCTTTGTCTCTCCTTTCTTCATTTGTCACTTTGCACCTGGTCCCCAATCCCAGAGATTGGTAGTGTACTGTTGCCTTTATTAAAATGTAGTGGCCTTCTTTATCTCTTCTGATTAATGTTGGGTTGAAATCTAACTTGTCAGATAAAAGTATCACAACATCAGCTTGCTTTCTTGGGGCATAATCCTGGTAGGTGTTTTCTCAAACTTTTACTTTCAATCTGAGGCTATCTTTGGGTGTGAGGTGTGACTCCTGTAATCAGAATAATTTTAGATTTTATTTTTTGATCCAGCATGCCAATCTGTGACTTTTGATTGGGGCATTGAGTCCATTTACATTCAGCGTTATAGAAAATATGTGGTTTTGGTTCCCTGCCATCATGATCTTTGCTGTATTTTGTGCCATGTTGGATTTTTTGTAAGTAGTTAATGATTTTATTGTGTTTTGTCTGCTTTTAACAACTTTGGGAGTTGTTATCTTGTTCTTCTGTTGAAGTTTGTCTTTTCGTATTCTTTGTAGAGCTGGTTTTATGTTCATGTTGCTAATTTGTTCATATCATGGAGTGTTTTTATTTCCCCATGAAATTGAAGTTGAATTTTGCTGGGTATAGCATTCTCAGTAGCCAATTGTTTTCTTTCAATGCTTGAAATATTTTGCCTTTCTGGTCTGAGTTAAGAAATCTGAAGTGATCTTTATTATTTTGCTTCTGAATGTGACTTTGTGTTTCTGTCCGGTAACTTTTAATATTTTTCTCATTTTCTCTTATTAATTGTGAATATGATGTTTCTCAGTGAGTTTCTCATTTTGTTATGTTTACTTGGTGTGCTGTACACTTCCTGAATGTGTATATTCAGCTTATTTTTAATAAGGGGGGATTTTAATTGTCTCAAAGAGAACTTTTCTTCTGCCTTTCGTTTGTTATTCCATGTTCTCCTGTATCAAAATCACTCTCATGTTTGAACTCTTTATTTCATCCAATACTACTTGGAAATTTTCATCATGATTACTAAGGTTTTTCTTCTTTATCTTCCATGGTTTCACGATTACTCACCCTGTCTGTCCTTATTGTCAGATGTATGTTCTTCAAGTGCTGAAGTTCTATTTTCTACTGAGTTTAAACTGATTTTAACATCTTCAGTTGAGCTTCTAATTTGGTTGACGGTGTTTTCCAATTCCAAGAGCTCTGCTACATCTCTTTCCAGTATGTCTAATCTTTACTAAAATGTGGTCTTTCAGCTCCTGCAATTGGTTTCTTATTTCCTTCCTTCAATCTTCTTTTAATTATCTGATCATTTTTAATAATCAGATTGTTGTTAATTTTTTCTAGGTTTACATACTTACACGTGGATTCCTTGGCTGGGGATTTGTGAGTTTGAGGAAGAGAATTGTTTGCCTTTTTCCTCATTTTTAGTGCCAGGGAGTGTGGCCTGAGGTCTTCCTCTGGTTATTTCACTTTTGGACTTTGTTGATGGGCTATGAGGTTATTGTCTCTTTGCTTACTTGGGCTGGGGTACAATTTGGATAGTACAGTTCAACAGCTGTTTCCCCAACCTTTGAATTATTACTTATCTTTATGATACCTTTCAAAATAATGAAAAATAGTCAATATATACAGCCAATGCACACAATAGACAATGTTGAACTGGATACTTTGTCCCTTCTATGACTGTTGGAATGTTAATTACCAACTGTGAGCAGAGTGGTAGGACTGGCAACTATCTTTGGTGACAACATTAACTGTAAGTCTATAGTCAGTTTAAAAGCAGATGACCATTATCATGTTTGGCATTCACATCAGATTTCCAGTATCTCTTTAGGTAAGGAAAAATAGTCCTTACCTAGGACTATGATATGTCAAAGCATACAATGAACAATGTTCAATTGGTTATTATATTACTTCATTGGCTGTTGCACTGTTAGTTTTCACCTATGGGAGAAATGGTGGTATAAGCCTCCAATTGGAATAATTGGTGTTAAGCTTACAGAAATTAGCAAAAAAAAAATGATATAGGAAGACAGAGTGGAACTTGTGATTATGGAGCAAGAGCAGAGAGAGAGAGAGAGAGAGTAGAAATGCTGTAAAATAATCTGGCTAATAAAGAAAAAGAAGAGAGAAGGAGACTGAGGTAATGACTTTAAGTAAGATAAGAGAGTAAGGAATAGTGTTTCTATATTGCCAGAAGAAAGGAAAGATGTGGGTTGTAGAGAGTGAACTTCTGGGGGGCTATACCACATAAAAATAAATTGTTCTGGCTAAGAGCCCAGACCTCAGACAGTGTAGTGATTACTAATATTTACATAGAAAAATATGCTTGGAATGAGGAACAGGCTTAAAACAAAGTTAAAACAAAGAAGACAGGTGAAAAAGAAGAAAAAGAAGGGAGAAAAAGGTCCATAGCAAAACCACTACAACATGGGAAAACACATGCACATATAAAAGTAAGAATTTAAAAAAAAAGATCAAGATTCAATGACTGCATAAGGCTTCTGGCTCAAGTATAATCTTGGAATGCCTTCTGCTGGTCACAAAGTCTGATTATTTTTCCTGGGATTTTGCCCCGATCAATATCATGGTCCAGAGGCAAGGTGGAAGCTTGTGACTTGGGTAGTGAGAGGGCAGGAGATGCATGCACAGTAGTGACTTCACTTGCTCAACCCAGTTCTCTCTGGTTTCAACGTCCTCTGTCTCCCTTTTCCCACTCAGCGGAAGTTACTCTTGGGTCATGGGAGGCTCTGGGAGATGATAATGAGGCTGGATCTGACTCCACATCTCAATAAATCCATACACACTGGCTGCCGCATTCCTTTCCCCAGTGTTCAGCTGCAATATGGTGTGCTGATCTCAAGGTAACACAGTGAATATGGAAAAGCCAGTTGGCTGGCTTGTCTTTGGATTTGTGGTTTTCCATAAGAGGATTCTTCCTCCTGGCTTCTCAGTGATCTCCTGAGAGACTGCCCAGAAATGCCAACTTCCGCCAAGCTCCACCAGGGCCACCTAGTCTGGTGTGATTTGTCTTCTGATCTGGAAGTATTCCCAAATTACTGTGTTTCCAAAAGTTTCTAGATAACCAGGATTAAGTTCAACATAGTTCAGTGTCTCACACTTCTCATGTCCTGCTGGATTGCTGATTCTTGTGGTTGGTGTTCAGGAGCTAAAAGCAGATACAGCATGTCTGCTGCCATTTTCTGTCGAATCAATTGCTAGTAATTTTGCATATTGATTTTACATCCTGAAGATTTACTAATACAATTTATTATTTGTAACAGGATATGGGGGGAACCTTTAGGGTTTTATAACATGTAAGATCTTAAAGTCTGCATATAGGAACACTTTCACATTTTTCTTTCTAATTTGGATGTCTTTATATTATTCTCTTGCTAACTGTTCTGTTTAGTACCTCCAGTACTATGTTAAATACAAGTGGCAAGAGTGGAGTTCCTTGTTCTGCTCATGATCTTAAACAAAAAGTTCAAACTTTCCATGATTGAGTAAAATGTTATTAGTGAATTTATTATGTATAAATATTATGATTTTGAGATATTCTTCTCTCACATCTAATTTGTTCAGAAATTTTATACTGAAAGAATTGTGAATTTTATTAGATACTGTTTCTGACTCTATTCAGATAGTGCAATAGCTTTTGTTCTTCATGCCATTAATGTGGTTTGTTTCTCATAAATAATGATTTCCATATGTTGAACTATTCTTGCATCCCAAGTTTAAATCTCACCTGGTCATATTGAATGTTCCTTTTAATGTGATGTTAAGTTTGGTTTCCTAGTATTTTCTTAAAAACATTTATATCTATGTTCATCAAATATATTGGCTTATAATTTTATTTTCTTGTAATGTCATTTGACTTTGGTGTCAGGATAATGCTGGCCTCATAAAATAATTTTCTAAGTGTTCTCTTTTCTTCAATTTTTTGAAAGTATATAAGAAAGATCGGTATTACTTCTTCTAAGTGTTGGTAGAATTTAGCAGTAAAACCAAGTCCTGAGATTTCCATTGATGGCAGGCTTTTTATTACTGGTTCAATTTCCTTATTAGTCTGTTCAAATATTCTATTTCTTCATGATTCATTCAGCATTACATGCTTAGTACCCATTTACAAATGCACTCCTTTCTTCTAGGTTATCAAATATGCTGACATATAGATACTCATAGTAATCAATTATGATCCTTTGCATTTCTGTGGTCTATGCATTTCTAAGTCTTTCATTTTTAATATGTTTATTTAAATCTCTTTTAGTCAAAGTAAAGCAGTGTCAATTTTGCTTATCTTTAAAAAAGGCTTTTCCTTTTGTTGATTTTTTTTATGTTTCTCTAGTACCCATTTCATTTATATTGCTTTATTATTTCTTTCCTTCTACTAATGTTACTTTGTTCTTTTTCTAGTTTTTTTTAAGTATTTTGAAGTATTATACTATGTTGCTTATTTGAGACTTTTTTGGTACAGGCTTTACTGCTATATACTTCCCTTTGAAAATGGCTTTTGCTACTTTAAATCTTGGTAGATTATGTGTGCATTTTCATTTTTCTCAAGATATTTTAAAATTTCCCTATTAATTCCTTGATTAATCCGTATGTTTGGTAGCATGTTTTATTTTTATTTCTATATGTTTGTAAATTTTCTAAATCTCCTCCTGTCGTTGATATCTAGTTTCACATTATGACTGATAAAAGACATGGTATAATTTAAATCCTCTATCTTTGTTAAAACTTGACATGATCTGTCCCTGAGAATGGTCCATTTCCACTTGAGAGGAATGTAAACTCTGCTGCTGTTTGATGGCATGTTCCATGTATGTTTGTTAGGTCCATTTAGTTTAAAATGTACTTTAAGTTCAATAATTTCTTACTGAATTTCAATCTTGATGATCTGCATGTTGTTAAAAGTGAGATATTAAGTCCCCTACTACTGCATTAATCTATTTTCCCTTCAGTTCCATTAATATTTGCTTTAAATATTTAGGTGCTCCAAAGATAAGGGCAATTATTATATTGTCTTGATGAATTGATACCTGCAATGATTGTATAATGACCTTATTTAGCATTTTTATATCATTTTAACTTAAAATATATTAAATCTGACATAAGGATAACTACCCCTGTTGTCTTTTTGTTTTCATTTGAAACATCCCTTTTGATTCCTGCATTTTCAGTGTCTGTGTTTTCTTAAAGGTGAAGTGAGTCTCTTGTAGGTAGCAGACAATGGATATAGATTATTTTTAAAAGTATTTATCTATATAGGAATCTGTTTCTTGATTAGAAAATGTATTTCATTTACACTCAAGGTAATTGTTGATAGGCAAGATTTTACTTTTGACAATTTATTATTTTCTAATTGGTTCATGGGTCCTTCCTTCCTTTCTCCGTCCCTGTTGCCGAGTGTTGGAGGTGGTCTGGTTCTGTGATAGTCTGGAGAATGATTTTGAGCGGGCTGGTCTTTTGCTGAGGAGAAAAACACCACCGGCATGGTGCTCATCAGGCACTGGGTCAGTGGAGAACTGGGTCTGCTGAATTGTGTTCGAAGTGGGTCCTCAGCAACTGAGTCCACTAGCAAGTCTGGAGCCTGGTGCCATAAGTTTCAGTCTGATGCCTAGGCAGGCCTGGATGCTCAGTGCTGGGTTCTACTGGAATAGGTCTGCTATTGAGGTCTCAGGCAAACTCTAGCAGGCACTTCTCTCTCCTTTCCTCAAATAAAGGGTATCTCTCTCAACATTTTACTGTCTGGGATTAAGAGACTTTTGATGTGGCTTATGTCATACTGTCATCTTACTCTCTTTAATCCGTTATCTTTCACCTGGTTTCCTAAACTCTGATAAAGGTGATTTTGTACATGGATAGTTTTCATATTGGTATTTCTGTGAGCAGACAAGAACTGGTAAGTACTGTTATACCATTTTTATTTGTTTTTACAACAATAACAAAATTATTTAGTAAAAATAATATAGACCTTGTTGCACTAACTACAGTATCAAATAAAATAGATTTGTGAAGGGCGTGAATATTTTTCTCCCTCTGCAGGAGACTTACTTTTTTGCCTTGCTTATCTGGCCATATTACATTCTAAATATTTTTAGAGAAATGTACTAGACAATTTCTACCTAATTTTAAAAATGTTATTGCTCTCTTCCCATTGTGCTGGGGCTACTTTTGTATGCATTTGCAATTTTTGCTAAACTTTATAGTCTATTTATTACAATTTGATCTATTTTAAAGAGAGAGGGACAGTGAGAGAGAGAGAGAGAGAGAGAGGAATAAATTTTTATTACTTTTTCATGTGGCCTTTGTTGCTCTGAGACTTTGTTGTGTATGTGGTACTGGGGTTTGAACTCGCATACTCTTGCATACCAGGCACGAGCCGTAACCACCATAACTGCTGAGCCACTGTTCCAGCCCCTAATTTAGATTTTTAAACATAATAAATTATTTTCTTAAGATGAATGAATATAGGTGCCATAAAACATGGACAGAAACAGATAATACTTGGAAAGCACAGAATATGTTTAAGGATAATGCATTTACAAATAAAAATAGCAGTGTGGGATAACTGAAGAAAGAATTTTGTGCCAAGCTGAATAATTCAGTCATGAATTAATAAATGAAGAGAAATAATCAGAAGGTGTCACATGGTGTAATAGAATAAACTATGTTCTTCAAGGAGATTCATGGCAGGCATGATCAGAAAAAGAAATCAGATAAATATGCAAGTGAGAGAAAAATGTTTTGGAGCAGCAGGAAAAAATTGAAGTATCTTTCTTCAACAGACATAAAATAGATAATAAGGCTTGCAGTAAAAGAATGATAAGGTTTTCAGTTCTTGATTTCTGTTTTTATTTTCTTTTTTCCTTCTAGCAACTTCCTGACACAAATACCATATGGAGAATACTGAAGCATATGGAAAAGATTTAGGTCATACTCATGATTGACTCAAAACATTTGATAGTGTGATTTCTTCCCTTTCTTTAGCACAAGATCAAGTAGCATAAAATGCATTGCAACCATAACAAATTCTACAACTTAGGACAAAGAAATGAAAATAATGCAGCACCTCAGAAGTTATCTTTTCAGATGCTTTAGCTGGAATAGAATTAGTGCCAGTATCTTACAGTGCAGGTGGCTTAACCTATGGCTAAAAAATGAAATGTCATTATTTACTACATATGTTCCATTTGGTATTTGAAGATTACTTCGCCATATCTGTAAAGTACTAAAAATTTAAAAAGAAAATCTCTCGATTCTTTTACCTAACACCAATGCAATGTCTGGAAAATTCTCAAATGCCAAAAATATTTCATAGCAGTCTCACACTTAAGAACCTTAATCCTGCTCTAGCCCAGGGCTTTAGAATTGCTTTTGTTTTTAACAACAATATTTTCTGCTCAGAGAAACTTATAATCCAAAAGTTGCTTTTACTGAACTAAATTACTTCTCCTAAATGACTGCTTTACGCAGAAGGAGCTACAGGAAATGAATAGGAATATTTCAAGTTACATGGAGGTAAGAAAAGCTTTCCATCATATTATCCTCTCTGCTAAATTTAATATTAAATTTTAAATCTTATATTTTCTTTACCTGAGTAAAAATACATCATTTGATTAAATAGGTAAGGAGTGAAAATATTACATCCTTTACTCTTTTTTTGTTTCCTAATAGAATGCCAATTTCTTTTTTTAATTATTCTTCTTTTAACAAGGAGGGATAGAGAGAGAGAAAAAAAATAAAAAAGACAATCAGTTTTATTTATTTTTTCATGTGGCTTTCGTTGCTCTGACACTTAGTTGTGTACATGGTGCTGAGGATCGAACCTGGGTCCTTGCGTGCCCGACAAGTGCCATAACCAATGGGCAACATCTTCAACCCCTCAATTTTTTTCTTTTTAAAGAGAGAGAGGGACAGCAAGAGCGAGAGAGAGAAGCAATTTTTATTTAGTTTTTCATGTGACTTTCATTCCTCTGACACTTGGTTGTGTACGTGGTACTGGGGTTCGAACTTGCGTACTGGTGAATGCAAGGCAGGCACCCTAACTGCAGAGCCACCACTCCAGCCCCTCAATTTTTTTTATTTATGCAACAAAAATAATACAGTAAAGTTCAGTCCTAAAAATACAACATTATGATTCTTTAGTACTATATAGAATCGATATATACAAAGTAAAGGAAATATTTATTTCCATTGTTTTAAATAATAACCTTGATTAAAACAATGATGTATTTTACTGTTTTACAGGACTGTAACTAAATCCCTACATTCTACATCTTATAACCAAACAATCCTTTAAAAGCAGACTGAAATAAGCTGAAATGCTACACACTTATCCCACACACAGCTTAATAATATAATCTATTGCGGCTTTTATTGTGCTTTATGACTTCATCAGTGTCTTATCAGTATAAATCTTATAACTAAAGCAAACATTTAAATTATTATTTTTTCTAGTGACTGCTACTAACGTTATAATTTGGGATGTTATATAGTTCATTTTTAATTGTTTTAGTCTTTCGATCAAGTTTTATTTTTCTTATCTCATATTACACATTGTAATTTCTAGACATTCAACCAATGCATCTTGAGCTGATAAAAATGGTTGATATTTAAACAATTATGGAAGAAACAAATAATCAAATGTGCTTTAGAAGTGGAATGAAAGTCAAAGATGAGTCTGTCTCTCTAAATTAGTGATACGCTAATATATACGCTAACTGTGATAATAGGTTGAACACAGTCTAATTGTAAAAGTATGGATCCTAAAGTAAATGAAGTAAGTTTAGGATATTATTTAATTTTGTCTCTTTTTCTTACCATAGATACATTAAATCAATATTAATTGTAGACTTCTCATTCTGGATTGCAACTGAATGACTAAATTACAGCATAGGATTTTCCTCCCAGTTACCTAACCTAGGTGAGGGACGGTGTGTTAACAGCCTCAAGAATACAAGGTTCAAAATCACCCTTAACAAGCTACACTATAGCAGAAGAGTAATATCCCATTCGTTTTGATGTTTCTTCAAAAAGAATTTAGTTCAGTGGCTAAAATCAAAGTCTAAATCATATTTTATGAAAAAGAAAACTCCTTCATACTTTATCAAACAATTCTCAAGTCAATATTATTCCTTCATCTTACTGTTCATTATTTTAATGAGTGAGTAGTCAAAATATTTATCTCATCATTTTTATGTTTAAACACTACTCTTTGATAAATTCTAGTGTAACTTTCTTCACATTTACAGACATTTTAACTTTTGCTTCAGGTACCCAAGTTTATTTATGTTTTCACTCATTGTACATTTTCCAATATCCCTACCTGTGACATATACATAAAGAAATGAATAAGATCTCTATCTCTCCCCCAAGAAGTAATAGACTATGGTGGCTCTGTCTAATATAAATATAATGTAATATAAATTAGCATCACCCATCTCCTTTTAAAATTTTAAATGGTGGAACCAGAAAATGTAAAACATACATATGTAGCTTTCCTTATATTCTTTTTGAACTGCAATAGTCAATAGAATTATAGACAGAGTGTAGTGACTATTGGATTATATATATGCTCTAAATAAGCATGTGAAACATTAGATTAATAATGTCATTTGGGTCTTTTTAGAATTTTATCTAAGTATTAAAGCTGAAGTCAATGAGGTATAAGTGCTCAAAACTCTAAATAGCAGAGCTTGAACATGTACGTGCAAGGCTTACTATGGAGAGATCAAGCAGGCTCAGTAACTAACACTACTATCAAGCATGGTGAGGATTTATTGACAGTGAGAAAGAGTAGGGGAAGGATACTCTTGTAGAGCAATTGGTAGAAGTCCAGATTATACAGCATTTCCCTTCATTTCCATATTAGAGAATGGGGACTGCCTCATTCCTGCAATATTTTAATACAAATGGGAAGAGGTACCAAAACAACACTTTCAAAAGTGGTGGATGTTTGGTAGAGAGGAATCTCATATCTTATTGCCTAAAAGAATGTGGACTGAGCTGTTAAAACTCTTCAGTTTTGCCAAGGCAGTCACTAGTATACAGTCAAGAGGGCACTTGAAAAAACTTCACATATACAGATTGGAGGGAGTGCCGCGCTGCCTATAATGTCTCTTGTCTAGAACACTCTGAGGACAGGAGTCTAACTTCAGCGGCCTGCAAAGAAAGAGGACAGCATTATGTAAGCAAACTGCACTCTTGTGATTGGTGGGACAAGAATATATGAGTGCTCTAAGGCCAAGTAGGTATCACAAGGCAGTCACAACGAAAATAAAGGAAAAAGACACAGACAAAAAAGGAACTCATATTAGAACAAAAGAGGTTCCAGAAAAAAGTTGTATGCATTTCTATTGGGTAACAGCGGTGGGTTGAATTATGTAAACTAAGTTTATGGCAGGGGACAAGGAAAGGCAGGGGTTTTAAAAGAACTCACTAAGGGCTAGAGAGTGATAGCTCAACTGTTAACAGCATTTGCCTGGCATGTGAGAGAACATGGGTTTGAACCACAGAACCATGTACACAACAAAGTGAGCAATGAAAGCCACTTGAAAAATTAATTCTCTCTCATTGCCCCTCACTGTTAAACAAAAAAAAAAAAAGACTCATTCACTAATAATATAACACAGAAGAACAAACATTAGAATATTAGAATACCTGCTTTGGAAAAGAGGATATCGAATCAGTTATTGACTAAACAGAGAAATACTTTCCCTTATTTTTCTGATAACAATTTTCTAGATCAGCTCCATGTGGTCAGATGCTGGAGGTGAGGGTCTATGGAGAGAAATTAAATGAACAAAGAAGATAAAAAGTAGTCCACAACATCCCTCTCATTCTCTGACCTGAAATAGCAGATCAAGCTTGAGCTAGAGTTCAAAGAGAAGACTTAAAATAAATGTGAGAACAAGATTTTGCTTAAATATTTATCTGCCCCCCTACCCCGCCAAGGGATTGTTTTAAATGTCTGGAAATGAGCACAATATTATTGGATTTAACGAATATGCCAATGATCATTTGAGAAATTAGCTTATCATAAAGCAAATTTGAAAAAAATAACTAGAAGAAATGAAATTGCTATCAGTACTATCTTATTCAGCCTATTAAGTATCGGTAATATGTAATATGTTGGGAATGATGAAAGATGACTTATTAGAGCAGTGCCCCTAAAATTTAGAAAATTTCTTTTAATACAGATTTACTTTTCATTCTATAATAAGAAATTCCCATTCTTACTGAACCTACCTCTAAATGCCTTATATATGACATTAACTTTAACTGCTGTATCACAGAAGTTATGAATTCTTACTTCTTTTAGAGGATGAAAGCCTATCATTTGTGATAAAATATATAGAATTGGAGGTCATTATGTGAAGTGAATAACTCAGGCACAGAAAGGTAAGTAGTGCATGATCTCAATCTAAAAAAAAGTTGATCTCACAGAAGTTGAGAGTAGAATGGTGATTACTGGACCCTGGGAGAGTAGAGAGGATGAAAAGAAAGGGAGATATTGATTAATAGCTACTAAGTTACAGTTGGATTGGAGAAAGAAGTTCTGGTGTAATAGCTCACACCAGGAAGACTATAGACAATGACCTTGTATTGTATGTTAAAAAGGAAACAATAGATATTTGAGAAAGTAGATATATTTACACATATGTTTTATATTGATAGAACCAAAACATGATATGGTAGCCTGTAAGTTGTGATGATACAAGTTATTAGTTTAAAATAAATATAAATAATAATATGGGACCTGTTACATCTACCCTAAAATTTAAATTCCAAATTTTACCTAACTAGATAATGTTTTAGAAACCTTTCAAGGGTGATGGGGCCCTTCTTGTATGGTTTGAGATGTGAAAAAGGAGTTTGAGTGTGTGTGGAAAAATAAAAGGAAGAATATCCTACCAGTGGTTTAGATATGGCTGTAATGAAATTATCAAGAAAGAAGAACTAGCCAGGTATGATGGTGCACACCTCTAGTCCCACCTATTCCGAATGCTAAGGTGGAGACATTGTTGAATTTAGGAGTTTGAGAACAGCTTTGGCAACCACATAGACTTGATCTGAAAGAGGAAAGAAAAAAATGGGAAAAGGAAAAGTGAAGGAATAATGACTATTCTTCTTGTAAGAAAAATTAACAGTGTAAATCACTCAATCTTGAAGGAGCATAGAAAACCCATTATCAATGTAGACCTCACTGCCCTAGTATCCAGCAGAAACTGAAGGAAGATTCTTCAGAGTGATGTGCAAGACTTATTAAAGGAAGAATCAGTCCTGCATAAAAGACAAATGAAACTACGAGTGAATGAGATAACCTCTAGGAAGCAAGTTTGACTTTCTGAAACATTGATAAACAGAAACCAGGATCCCCAGATGGACAAGTATTCAAGAACATTTAAGAAATGAGATTAAGAGCAAGAATATCTATACTTATCTCACACACATGTATTTTTAAAAATTTTCACAAAGTGTAATGTGAAAGGACAGTGCAATAGTATGTGTCAGATTGATAACTTTATACAAATTAAGCATACCTATGTAAACAAGATCCAAAATAAGAAAACAAATATTACTGCTGCTCTAGATGCCATGTCAATTATACCTTCCAGGAACTACCATCTACAAAGTTCCCCTTTACACTATCTCCAAAAGCAATGTTGGCTTCACTGGAATTTTTCTTTCATTTTTATAAATTAAATTATATATTTAGTATGTATATTTTGACATCTGGATTCTCTGACTCAAGAATATTTTGTAAAATCCACCTATAATCAATATGTGAAGTTGTAAGTCATTCATTCTGATTGGTGAATATAATGTGTCAATATTATAATTTATTTATCTGTTCTTCTTTTAAAGTGCATCTCAGTAGCATATAGTTTGAGAAAATTACCAATAATGGTACTGTAAGCATTCTATGTTATGTCTTCTGTTAAATATATGTTTATTTTGTGATGTATTTAAGGTGGAATTACTGAATTAAATAAGCAATTCAACTTTAGTAAATCCTGAATAACTGCTTTCCTAAAGCATTGTAATAATTTTGATGTCCAAAAAATTAAGAATATTTTAAGAATATATATATTTTTCACAATTTACATTTTCTATATTCTTCAAAATTTCCATTCTGAACATTTTGGTAGCAATACATAGGAAAATTTGCTTTGAACTTTTAAATTACTAATGAATTATTTAAACTATTGGACTATTTTTCATATCTTTATGACATTTATATTTTCTTCCTATAGTATCTTCAAATTTTTTGCTAATTTTTGTTATTGAATTGTTCATTTTTCTTGTTTGCTATGTGTTCTCAAATATTATAAATCTAAACCATTTGTAAAGATATATATATTTATCTTATTCTATATAATTTTATATACTATTAATACTGAATTTTGATTATAGAAGTTGTTAATTTTTATGTAGTTCAAATTATCGTTTTTAAAATTTATAATTAGTGATTTTTAGTTAGTGAGTTTAATAAATTGTTCCTTACTCCACAGTTACAAAGATGTCTATTCTCCTGGAAGTTTACCTTTCCAAACCAGGATCCCAGGATGGACAAGTATTCGAGAGCACTGAAGAAGTGGTATTGCTGTACCCCAGACATGATTAAATATCACAGAAATTAACCCCAGGTACTGAAGCTAAAGGTTCTGGGTAAACTCCACTGGCTTATATAGAAGCTTCTAATGCATTCAGATCAGGTAGATCACAAGGGTCAGAAACAAGAGAGGGTGCTCATGCCTACTCATAGCAAGACTTTCACACATTGATCTGAGCAAGGGAGCATTGGACTAAAATTTTAAGGCAAAGAAATATGCTTTATTCACTATAGATAATGTATAATTATAATTTGATATGACCTATAAGAATAATAATGATAAAATTTGCATGTAATATCAAAATAATTCTCCATGTGTTTCGATGGCCCTCATTTCTATACCATGATATCCAGATTTTTCAGGTTTTTTTTTTTTTATAGCTTGATGCACAAGCGATTACCAAACATGGGTTTAATGGCCTTCCTCTCTTACTAGATCTCCAGGGTGTTATTTAAATTATCTAGGCAGAATTCAGGGAAATGTAGACAAATTTGCAAATGCTTAATGTATACATCAGTGACTTAAAAACTCATAAATCAATGATTACTTGTTGTAGATTGATTGCTTGACACACTTAATAGCATTAAGAGCAATCTAAGTTTGGATATATGCCTCAATCTACCCTGACTATTTTGGTTTCTTTCAAAATCTTCCAAGTCTAGCTTTAACCCTCTTCTGGCCACTTATCATCCCAATAATATTTCCAGATAGTATGACTCCAGGGGATATTCTGTCAAGGGTTAGGGACAACTCATTCCAGTTATCATACATTTGCCATGTAGAAGTTCCCAAATTTTACAGCCACTTGATGATAAAAGAATTTGATGTACCTTAGGGGAGCTAAGTTTTTATAAAGTCCAGATTGCAAAGCTTTATTTGTCATGCTCACTTAAGATCAATTCATTTTCCCATGATGAAATGCAAAGGAAAAAAAATAAATGAAACTTTTAGCAGTTCATGCAAATTCATTATTCTTGCATTAGACTCAAGAAATCTGTGTTTTATAAAATGCAATAAGTAATACATGGAGATGATGTGTTCTACACATAGCTAAGGCATGCACATTCTCTATCACTGTCAACTGTTACCTTTCTAATTCATCTTTATTTAAAATGACATTTAATGTTTCAGCAATATTTATCATGAAGAACATCTGTATAATTTCATAAAATGCACATTGCTCACAGATGTTCGTGATTCAGTCTGCAGCTGTGTGGTAGTTTGCTTAGTAGTGTCTGTGTTTCTTGTTTTTCCTTCTCATATATTTTCAAGAAGAAAAATAAGAAGCCCAGATGGCTCTTATTAAGTATGCTTCAAAAATGTTGACTGGTCTCAGCAGGACTTCTATTGATCTCAGTTCTGTCAGGATCTGACCCAGTGTTCTAGGCAAGTCCCTTTGTCTAAGTTTCATTTTCCATATTAATAAAATAATGAAGTCAGTTAAACTTGTGCTTTGTAAAGCTCTAAGTTTTCATGGGGCTGTAGAAGAGCAATTTGGGATAGATTGGGTGTGGGTGTGATTAAGACAAGCAGACAGTTCCTCCAGAAGATTCTACTCCTGTTTCAGATCTTGTGGTTTTAAGAAAATATTTATTTGAATGAAATGTTATTTTTTAAAAACTTTAAGTATAACTAACAATAATATCTACTTATTTCTAATAATTGTTGAATCTCTACTGTGAATGAAAGAAAGTATTCAGGACCTATAAAATGTGTAAAATCTCAGACTTGATGCTAGTCAAAGTGGGATTTGAAAATGAATGTTGTCCAACTAGTTTTAAGAAGAAACACAAAACCTTTCTTGTTTTTTGGGGTCACTTCATCAATAAGAAAATGAAATGATAACAATTTGATCCGTATAAGGTAGCTGTGAATAGTAAATGGAGTACTCCATGTGGAATATTTAGTATAGCTGTTAGCACACAATAGGCATCCAAGAAATATAACCAATGCTCTTTCAATGTTCACCTTACATAATAAACACATAAATCAAATGTAATAATAAAATCAAAGTGAAATTATGCGTTCTCAATTACAGCATTATTTTTACAGAGAGAGAGAGACAGAATCAATTTTTATTGAGTTTTGTCTCCGATGCTTAGTTCTGTACATGGTGCTGGGGTTTGAACCCATGTACTTGTGCATGCCAGGCAAGTGCCACAACTGCAGAGCCATGGCTCCAGCTCCACTTGTAGCATTTTTATAATTCTGAGAAGTTAAAGGTAACTTTCAAATATATAAGGATTCTATGCAAGTTTTCTAAGGCTGCTATAACAACTACCACAAACCGTATAGCTTAGAACTATGAATATTTATTCTCTCAAATCTCTGAAGGCTAGAAATCTAAAATCAAGTTCATTCTCACTCCAAAAGTTCTAAGAAACAATCCTTCATTCCATCACAGTGGTGAATATTGCCTGTAATCCTAGCAACTCAGGAGACTACAGGAGAAGGATCAGAAACTCAATGCCAGCCTCAGCAACTTAGCAAGGCCTTCAACAACTTAGGGAGACCCTGTATCAAAATAAAAATTTAAAAAGGGATCAGGATGTAACACAATGGTAAAGTGCCTCTGAGTTCAATCTCCAGTACCAAAAAAATAAAAGCAAAAGTATGTTTCCTTACCATTTCTTATTTACTATATGGTTCTCGACAACAATCCTTGACACTCCTTGGTGTAGAACCTTCTACCTTAGTCTTCACATCGTCATCTTTCCCTCTGCACATGTCTGTGTATCTATCTTTCTCTATTTCCTCTTTTAAATACACCAGCCTCTTGATTCACAGTCCACTCACATCCAGCGTGAACTCACCTTAACTTGATTACATCTTCAAAGAGTGTATTCTAAAATGTCACCACTAAAAATCAGGACAAAACCCCACCAGATAACCTGCTGGAAATTGAATTCAGAAAAGAAGGAGCAATGCAATGAATAAAAAAGGGGCATGGAGAGGAAATAGCCAAAAAACTCAAGAAGTGTTTTTCAAAAAGTAAGTAGTTTTACATACATATGTATATATGTATATATGCATATATATATATGATTCCGTGAAGTTAGCAAAACTACTGTCATGTTTTGTGTCTCCTGTAAATCCAGGCAACTAATTCCATGTAAAACTGAGCAACTAAAAGTGTTGAAAGAAGGATTGGGTCAAATCCGGTCTAAAGTTTTTGTTAATAAAAAGAAAAGAAATTAAGTAGCAAACGAACAAATCTAACGACGATAATAATCTTATGTGCTTCCAGGTTTTTAAAAAATCTTCACATTTTCACTCTAAAGAACAAGTCAGTTTGATCTGACTGCTTTTTATAGCACAGAATATGAGAAAAAAATAGTAAAATAAAATCTTCATCAAAGGTGTTCAACTTGTATAGAACAGAATTAGACTGGGGAAAAGAAAAAAAAAACAAAGGGTAATGTGAGACTGAGTGAAATTAGAGAACAGAAGTAACACAGAAACTCAGAATTGTTAAAGGTAACTTGAGATATTTTGTAAGAGCTATAATGTGTTCTCTATTTTGAATAACAAATGTATTTTTTTAGAATTAAACAGATTGTCTTTTTTCCTCCTTCCCTTCCTTCCTTTTCTTTCTTTCTTTACTAACTTGTGTTATGCCTAGCACCACTCAAAGAAGATAAAGAAGAAGAAGAAGAAGAAGAAGAAGAAGAAGAAGAAGAAGAAGAAGAAGAAGAAATAAGTTTAAGATCATAGTTTTCATTCATTTCCCATGATTGCTGGAGAAATGTTACCAATGATTGTCCGAAGAAAAGGAGAAGGGCTTTGAAAAGACTAATTGTATCAACATACCATATAAGAACTTCACTGTGGTTATTAATGCTGTTTAAGAAACTACAGTACTAATAATCTGTTAAAATTATCTCATTTGCTTATATGCTGTGTATATGCACTGATAAAAAATGCATATTCTTCTGGAAATTAGTATGGTGCAAAAGTCATCCTAGCTAAAGTCAGAAAATTTTCAGTGAACAAAAAGTAGTTCCCTGCCTTTGTGTAAAATTATTCCTTTAAAATAATGTGACTCTTAACTGTACAATGAATGACCACCATTTTACCCTTAAATAAATGTAACTCGTATTTGACAGATATTATTCAATAGTTACTTTCAATAGCAAAAGTACTGATGTTATAGGCTCTTTTAATTTAATTTTTAAAGGAGAGAGAGGGACAGTGAGAGAGAGAAAGAGAGAAAAAGAGAGGGAGAGAGAATCAATTTTATTTAGTTTTACATGTGGCCTTCGTTGCTCCAACACTCCATTGTGTACATGGTGCTGGGGTTCGAACCTGTGTCCCCACAAATGCCAGGAAAAATGTAACTGCTGAGCCACTCCAGCCCCAGATATTATAGTCTTTTAAATCATTTCTTCTAAAAATATATTATTAAATTTGAAAGACTTTTCACCAAATCTTTAGAAATAGAAATAATACTTTAAGAATTGACTGAAGAGTCAGGCACAGACCCACTTGCCTATAATCCCAGAGACTTGGGAGGCTGAGGTGGGAGGATCACAAGTTCAAAGACAGCCTCAGAACTTTAGCAATGCCTTAAGCAACTTAGTGAGACCCTGTCTCAAACTGAAAAAATAATAAAGGGGATGAGGATGTGGTTCAGAAATTGAGCAGCCCCTTGTCTCAATTCTTGATTAAAAAATATCCAAAAAGCTTACTTTTAAAAAAGAGCAGTGGCTCAGCAGTTATAACACTTGCCTGGCATGTGTGAGGACATGAGTTCAAACCCCAGCACCACGTACACTACAAAGTGTTGGACAAATGAAAGTCACATGAAAACCGAAATAAAATTGATTCATTCTCTCTCTCTCTCTTTCTCCCTCTCTCTTTTAAAGAAAAATTGGTCAAAGAATAAAATTTTTAACATAAAAAGTGTGCTCTTTGGTCTTTCCATCAATTAGTTGTTATCCAATGCAAACGCTACTCTCCATCAACGTTGTCAGCATCAGATGGATACTTTTATCACCTGACTCTTCTAATTTGTTTCAGAGACACCATGTAAGTACTATGTGAGTCAGCTTTTTGTTTCTGTGAAAAATACCTGTGAAAGACAACTTACAGGAGGCAAGATTTTTTTTGGCTCATGGTTTCAAGGTTTCATTCTGTGGTCAGCTGGTTCCGCTGCTTTGGCTTGAAGTGAGGCAGAGCATTCCAGTCGAAGCCATGGCAACAGAAAACTTCTCAGTTCATGACAGCCAGGAAGTACAGAGGCTAAAGACCAAAAAGACCTTCCAGGGCACGTCCACAGAGACTGCCTTCCTCCAACCATGCCCACCACCTCCAGTTTCTACCACCTCCTAGTAGTCCTTTTGGCCATCGGTGGATTAATCCACTTAAAAAGTCAGAGCCCTCATGATCCAATCACTTCATAAAAGTCCCACCTCTGAACACTGCTGCTTTGGGGACCAAGACTCAACACACAAGACTTAGGGGGATGTTTCACATCCAAAATCAGAACACTAACACAAGCTGTGAAAACTGTATACTATGTTTTAACATAATAAAAACTTATATTCATTTTTAATTAAACATTTACCACATTTCTTCATAGTTTGATGGTGCCCATTTTTCTTTATCAGGTAATAATCATAATAGCATCTGATACATATTGAGTACATAGTTTATGCAAGGCAATGTTCTAGGGCTTTAATACATGCTGTTTTCCTAATACCATTCTATGAGTAATGTGCTTTGGATACCTCTATTTTGGAATTGACAAAAATGTGACCCAGAAAACTAAATAACTTATGCAAAGTCACAGAGTAGATGAGAAATGAGGACAAAATTCAGATGGAGATAGACAAACCTAAAGATTGCAGTCTACACATTCCAAAGAACCAACATCATGACATAAGCCCAACAGACACTGGAATGAGAAGTAATTGTTAATAAGCCAAATCTCTAAGAATTACATTCAGATCTCATACAAAGCTTGATTTAATAATCACATTATGAATTAAGTATTTCCCTACTAACAAAAGCATTTCTAAAAGTTTGTTTTATTTTATTTTTCCTTCTTGTTTTTATATTTGTTTTAGGAGAGATTATAATGCACTGTCTCACTGAGGAAAATTATTGTTTTCCACTTTAAAATGGATTTCCCCTATTTTTCCAAGTCCAAAGTATACTAGCCACATATTCTTAAATAGGATTTTTAGAGGTGAGCCTGTAAGCCTTTGCAACTTTCTACAGAGAACCATCAGATTAAAATGTGATCTCCTCCACTGCCTTTGATTATAAATCTGGAAAGCTTATAAACTTCCCAAAAGTGTGTGGCTTCTCTGTGGGGTCAGACTAAAATTTAGAGAGGAATACAATTGCCCTGTTTAGAAAATAAAAATACAGTAGCCCAGTTAAATTTCAACTTTATTTAAACAATGAATAATATTATATTTTGTCTTAAAATCCTAAAGAGGAGGCACAGAATCAATGAAACAGGAATTTTTATCAGCTAAAATGGGTTTGATGGAGATGAATACATCTTCAGCATGGAAACAACATAGACCAGTGCCTGTGACTGGCCATATCCTAATAGATACAAAGGAAGCCTTGAGCCAGACTGGCAGTCCCTGGTGATTACCTCTGAGAAGAGTTAAAACAACATTGGCCCCTAACCATAGGATCAGAAATGTAATATATGGAGACAAATTC
>PVKS010005956.1:0-81561 GCA_004027875.1 Aplodontia rufa
GCAAAATTTTGTCTGCAAGTTTTACATGTGTGTTCATAGTGGTTGCTAATGTGTAATTTTCTTATCCTATAATATCTTTGTGTGGTTTTGTGTCAGGGTGATACTGGCCTCACAGAAAGAGATGAAAAATATTCCCTCCTTTCCAACTTTCTGGAGTCATTTGCATTGAACTGATATTGTTTTCTTAAAAATATAATTCCCCAATGAAACCATCTAAGCTTAGAGCTTTCTTCATGGGAACATTTTTTTTAATCTCCTATATGCTTTTATTTATTTATTTTTTTAATTAAGAAATTTATTTTTGAACTACCATACAAGTTTTTAACAAAATAATATAAAATGTGTATAGTTTCTGGATATTAGATTTACCCCCAGGAGTGCCCCCCAATTACCCGCTCTTATCCCTCCCTTCTCTTACCCACAATATCTCTAAAAGAGTATTAGGTTGTATAACATTACACCTTATCTGGATTTAACACATGATAATAGACCACCTTTCTCAACTGCCAGGGTCTAGTTCCAGCCTCCACAGATGAGTGGAGACATTCGATCGTGGGAACATTTTGAACTTTATTAGGTATAGAGATCTTTATGTGAGTGCTGCCTATTTCCCTACTTTCCTTTTCATATTGTAGAATCTGCAATGTTGCCTTTCTCATTCTAAATATTGTTTGCATCCTCTCTCTGGTCTTTCCTCACCATTTAGATTAGAGGTTGATTAATTTTTACTGATTTGTTATTTTTCTATTGTTTTACCCTTTTTATTTCATTGATTTCAACTTTGATATCATTGCCTTATAAAATTTACTTGGGTTTGATTTGCTCCTCTTTTTCCATTTTCTTAAGGCCAATGCTAGAAGTGCTTTAAAAAGTTAATTTAATTTTCTAGTATAAATATTTGGTGCTATGTATTTTATTTAGTACTTTGTCACAAATTTAGATTTTCATTTTAGTTCAAAACACTTTCTAATTTTTGTTTTTGAATTCTGCTCTTATAGTCTGAGGACTATCAAAATTTGATAATTTGATTATTATTTTGTAAATAAACAGAGAAATTGAACTCAACATAAGAAGACACTGTCTTTTCTTGAGATAAGACCATGAGGGAGGGCTTCTGGGAGGAGGTGGCATTCTACTTAACACCAGAAGACTGAAAAGGAATCAGCCAGGTAAAGAGCTGGAGCCAGATCATCTGAGGTTTAAGTACAACAAGCACAAAATCCTGAAGCGGGAAAGAGAAGCAAGAAGGTGGAAGAAAACTTTCTCTAAGGTCCATCCTCAGAGCTTGTTGCTTCCAAACATTGCAAAGTACAGGAGCAAGTCACACCAATGGGGACAGAGAACATCCATGTTTGGCCTAGCCATGATTCTTAGAGGCACAGTAATGGGTCAAATGACCTCTGAGGAAGTCCTACCATCCTGGGAATCAAGTCACAATGCAGTTGTTGAGATGTGTTCCATCCTTAGAAAATGCTTCTTTACATTCTCTATAAATTCAATTCTCTCTTTTTTGTTTATTTAATTATTTATTTGGTGTCCAGAATTGAACCCAGGAGTGTTTAACTAGTGAGCTACACCCCCAGTCCTTTTTTTGTTTGTTTGTTTGAGACAGGGTCTCGCTATGTTGCTTAGGGCCTCGCTAAGTTGCTAGGTTGTTGAGGCTGGCTTTGAACTTGTGATCCTCCTGCATCAGCCTCCTGAGTCACTGGGATTATATATATGCACCACACCTGGCCTCTTTCTTTTCACGTGTGTGTGTGTGTGTGTGTGTGTGTGTGTGTGTGTTGCTGGGGACTGAACCAAGTGACCTGGCACAATGCTAAACATGAACTCTACCACTGAGCTGCATCCCCAACCCAAATTAAGTCCTTTATCCTTGAAAGTTTGCCACAAGTGATCACAAAATTATTATTCTTTCTTCTAGACATTTTCTAATACTCTAAAGAAGCTTCCCGGATGGATCCCTAGTTACTGATTCCTATCAAATGCATTTCTTTGTCTTTTTCTTTGCCCTGGTCCTCCTGAATGGGTTTCTTTGATTCTGTTGACAAAATTAAACCGAGAAATCATGGACACAATCTGATGCCATTCATTTTCAGTTTTACTGTTTTTCCCCACAAAGGATCCGTGATGGCAAATGTCCTTCAGTCAGCCACAGCTGGCTCCCGCACACAGTGAGTTGGTAAACTTCTGTTAAAGGCAGACTGGAGATGCGCCTCCCTGGAATTGTTTTCTCCAGGCTGTCTCACTAAGGAGTTGTTCTCTTTATCTCTGGAAATCTTTTCCTGGACTTTTCTCTCCCTTGGCTCTGTTGAGCTTTCATCACGTCTTCCAATTCTGTCCTCAAGTGAATGATTCAGAGCTTGTACATTTCTCTCGTGTTGGACTCAGGAAGGTTCAAGAGAAAGCCCTACCCTGCTCGTAGGCCTTGGAGCATCGATTCACCTTCCAAAAGAACATCAGGGAGCGCTCAGCCTCCTACAAGCAGGGCTGTCATTTACCTTCTCTTGGGACCAACTGCTGGATGGGATAGATCAGATAACTCACAATGAAGATGGTTTCATGCAATTTCCAGAATGGAAGCACTGTGAGAGAGGATTAAGAATTCTGTCCTGGATCCTTTTTTCCCCAAAGTGCAGAATGATGGGGTTCTCTCCTGGTCTTGAAGCGTCTTGAGGAAAGTTCTTGGTAAACTTTCTTGCACTGGTTATTTTTTTGTTTCCCTTTTTTCTCCCGAGACAAATGATCCTTCCTGGTAGTGGAGATGAGAGCAAATGATCCTTTCTGGTAGCGGAGATGCGAACGTTTGCCCTTCTTCCTACCATTGCCCTTGGCTATGGTAGGAGGAGGAGCTACCAGACATCTGGTCCTCTTTCTCAACCTGCTTATTTGATCATCCCTGAAGCAGGAGGAATCACGAAGCTGACTGCTGGGAACCAACTTTCAGTGAATCACACCTAATAGTGGGTGGGGTGAAGGTGTTAAATGCTGTCTGCAGTTCACTAGTGGCATCGGTGCTTCTGCACTGTCTGGATCCGTGTTCTCTTGGGTGAATTGCACGCTCGTAGTCTGGTGTCTTCTCCTCATGGTAAATTCCATATGGCAAACTCCTCTCTTGAAGTAGGGAGGCCTTGGGGAGGACAACTTCTTCCCTCTATTGTCCAGCTGCCAGGGTGTGGGGCAGGCAGGTGTTCTTTGCATCTACAATACACAGGGCTAAAGAAGTGGCTTATAGATCAGCTGTCCAAAAAAGGTGGGTCCTAAGATCAAGATTTGAATAAGTGAAACAGTAAACTCCATTAAGATTAAAGTTAAAAATTTCTCTTCTCCAACAATTTTCTAGAAGCCCTACTTTAAAGGAATGATTAAGTACACACTTCACCAATTAATTAATTAGCTAGTCCTTTGATCTCCTTTGGTTATGTGAGTCTTGCATCTTCTCATTTCATGATGTAGGGACTAAAAGGAGGATATTATAGCCTCCCTTTCCAGCCACCATCTAAAATGTCGTATGTTTAATGTAGCTTTTGAAAATGAAAGTGGGTTGTAAATTGATGCTAACCGATGGCCTTCCAGAGCTCCATAGCTTATCTTTCTGTGGTTAGTTGTCTTTCTAGTTTTGATGTTCATGCCTAAAAAACTCAGATACATCAGGTCCAAGCACCCCAAGAAATGGAGACCAAGAAAGATCCAGTTGCATTGCCCAGAATCGAGTCACGTTGTCAAGCTCTTTCCCTTCACATCTTCCCAAGGTATTCGAGTTGGCACTGCCCACTGATACCTTATCTCCTTGATGCTGGAAAACACGAGTGCCACAATAAGGACTTTAGAATTGTCTCTACTTTTACATGTCTGCAAACCACCCTCTTGCTGCTATTGGGAGGTACACACCCCAAATCTTAGATAATAGTCGAAGGAACTAATTAAGCTGTCTAAATCCTGATGAGAGTGGATTAAGCCACCAGCTATATCACCCACCAGTGCTGATGATCCGTCACCTTTTCTCTGCCCATGCTTATCAACACTGGCGCAAATTCTGCAGATGGAATGGTGATTCTAGTCACATGGAGAAAGCTTTGGATGTGTTTAATTTCCTGCCACACTCTGTGACAAAGAGCTAATTTTGTACCTTTGATCAAATAACTCTAACTTTGCAAGAACAGAGTGTGTTAGAATTGGGATACTCAGGGTTCTTGTGTCATTTGGGACATTGCCAGGGCAGCTTTGGGGTCGGAATGTTTTTATTTTATTCCTGTTTTATTGCCCTGCTTAATTCTCCCATTTCAAAATGTCGTGCAGTAGGCTGGTGTCATTTGTTTTCATAAATTAATGTCGATTGCAATTTATAGCCACATGGGCTCTGAAAAATAAAAGCCTGTGAGTCTTTTGGAAGGTCTAAAGCAAAGCAGCGGGCAGTGCTTGGAGTGAACTTTTGCACTTCAGTGCTTCATTCTGGGGAGAGAGCAAATACTTACGAAAAATCTTGTTTTAAAAGTCGGACACAAAGGACCCCTTCTTAGGATTATTTTTGTCACTGCTTCTAATTCCTGTAGCAACTAGAAAAAAATGTAAATACAGTGAATTCTTCTTACTGGGAAGCTGTGTGTGTTGGGGAACAAGTTGGCTCTGCTAGGAAATCAGAAATCTAGAGTCTGAATCCCCTACGTAACTTCACAACCCACTAACACTGGTGGGAGAGGCTGCATACTGAATCCAGGCACATAAAAGCTGTGACCCAGGATGCACATCTCTGTCTTTGCTATTCCTTCATGGGTCAGTGAACAGAACTGGGTCAGTGAGAGGCACAGAGGGAAAAAAAGTAAAAAAACACTAGAGAATTTGATGATTCTATGATTCTGAGAAATAATGGCTTGTGGGAAGCTGGACTCAAAGGTCGGTTTGTCAGCAGCCAAAGAGGAGGCTGCTCAGTTGCTGGAAGCATTCAGAGACCACGTGCAGCTGGACTGAATCCTCCCACCAGGTCACAGGCCTCAGGGTATGGGAAGGGTAGGACTAGAGAAGACCCTTTTTCTGAGCCCTGTTGGTACATGGCTTTGTGACTTTGGGTTGGTCACATTGATTGATTCCCAGTCATTTTCCTTTCCAGGCAAAACAAAATATCTAGACTGGACAAGCTCCAGGTTCCCTTCCATATCTAGCATCCTGTTGATGATAATCTGATTTATGAAATTATATTAGGATGAGAATATTATTTTATCCTCTTACTCAAGTAGTTACATTCCTCTAAATAGGATCAAACTATCTAATGATCTTACCCAGTCAATGCTCTTGCCATGTTTTTGTAGATCCTTATTTTTTTCCACATATGAAAACAGTGATGTAGATAGTGGAGGAGCAATGATTTTCCCCCCAGCTTTTACAACTGGACTGGAAATTAAGCTTAGTTTCCCAGACAAGTTATTGCTTCCTATTATTTAATAAAGTTACTCAAATATTTTTTGAGCACGTACTAGATGCAAAGTACTTGGCTGAATGACAGCAGTGAAAGAGATATGCACAATCACATCCCTTGGCTGCTCATACCTTGTAGAGCAAAATCACATTTAATCGTAACGCAGTGCGCGATGATGGGAAATGGGAACATCTGGCAGGAGAATTTACCCAGAATAAATACCAGAAAGATTTTCCTGGAGAAGTGACATTTATTGCAAGAAGAATGAGGTTGCCTTGGTCAGTAGAAAAGGGAGAATGTTCCAGGCAGGGGAAAGAACATATCCTTTGAATTAGGATAAGATTTCCTCAATAGCATGTATGTGCACCTCAGAAAATAATGCAAGAAGGAAAAGAGGGGCCTATTATAGTTTGGATCTGAGATGTTCCCCTAAGGCAAATATGTTAAAGACTTAGTCCCCAGCTGGTGGCACTATTAGGTGGTATTGGAATCTTTAAGAGGTGAGGCCTCGTTGGAGGAAGTAGGCCACTACAGATGTGTCCTTGAAGGGTGGATATTATTTCTGGTTCTTTGGTCTCTCTCATCTTCCCCACCTCAGTGAGGTGAGTAGCTCTGTTTTGCCATGTGTTTCTGCCAGTGTTTTGCTTCATGGTAGGCCCATAGTGACGGGGGCAAGTGACCATGGACTGAATCTTCTGCAACCATGAGACAGCAAAAATATTTCCTCCTTTAAGATGATTTTCTCAGGTATTTTATCACAGTGATGGCAAGGTGACTAGCATAGGACCTAAGGGCAACTAAAAGTTCATTACCATTGTGTTTACATACAAAATAATCTTTGAGATTGGTGGTCATCTTGTGTAGTTGCAGGTACCTCACATCAAAATTGGTAAATTTGATTAATTTACTAAATCCCAAATCAATTGTGTATACTAAGTCGTCTATGAAACTAAACGCCTGCCCTGTCCATGGCCCCCTTTTAGGGAAGAAAGTCTTTGACAGATATTCCTTTCCCCAGGGGCCAATAGTGTTTATTCCATGGATCCTTAGTACCCTGGAGACATCTGTGGGGCCAGGGGTAGAGGTCTGAGCCAAGGACTGCTGTAAGAGGTGGCCCAAGGGCAGCATCTGCAACCCAGACTAGGTAATGACCAAGGGACCCGATCAGAGTTTTTTTTGTTTTTTTTTTTTGACTTGAAACTTCTCTCTTTTATTTTTTTTTTTAAATTTTTTTTATTATTGAGCAACCTTACAAGATTTTAACAAAACAATATAAAATGTGTATAAGATGTGTATATATTCTGGACATTGCAACTGTCCCCAGGAGTGCCCCCCCCAATTACCCTCCCTTATCCCTCCCTTCCCCTTCCCGTTATAAATCTAAAGATAGTATTAAATTGTAAAGCATTACATCTTATCTGAATTTAACTCATGTTTCTAGACCAACCGATCAGAGTTTTTGAAGGTAAAACAGAAAGACGAGGAGGCCTTGGATGCTCCCGTGCAGAAAGCAGTAGAAACCCTGAGTAAGGAGAGTCCCCAGGGAAGGTTTCTAGAGAGGAAGTCTGCAGAAAACTTAAGGACAGGTAGATTCAGAGCAACGTAGGGCAGAATTGTGAAAACAGAAGAATGATAGAGAAGAAATGGTTTCAAAGTTGGAAAGCGGCAGTGGGCCAACAGTGGGTGGGGTTGGGATTTAAACCCTGCCGCTGGGGGTGTCACCAGAAGCAGGCTTACTGGTGAACAGCCTGATGCGACTTGGTGAAATGCAAATGGACCCCACTTACACTTCCGAAGTATCTCACGGGGTCCTTAAGGGTTGTGTCCAACGATGTTCATGACAGTGCCATTTGCGATGACAAGAACTTGGAGGCAATCTGGAAATCCATCGGTGCACTACGCCTGCATTAGGGAGAGCTATGTGACAGAGAGAAGTAGCAGCACCTACTAACACGGACACATTTATCACAGTATGGGGTGAAAAAGTAAGAAACAGAAAGAAACGTATAACAAAATGCCGTATTTTAAACTTAAAAACACACGCATTATAGAATACATGCTTTCTAAGAACACGCGCAACCCAAAAGATACACATCAGATGCAATGGAGAGCTGTTGCCTAAGGGGTGGGAGGAATAAAAGAATGGGATACAGGAATGGGGATAAAAGGAAATTTTAAAAAGCCAACAAAACAGACAATAAGGGTGGCAATTTACTACACTTTGCTTCCTCTGAAGGGAAGAAAAGTAGAAAAGTGAAGAAGAGAGTGGATCAGACAAGTCTGTTTGGCCGCGAGGCATGGTGACGGGTGCCCCAGCCTCAAAGGTGAAAGATGACTTTCCAGATCTGTGAGGCCTGGAAACACAGCTGTGGAATTCCTGGACTTCTGTTGCCACTTAGCTTTGTAATAAATCCCCACCATCTGAGGTCATCTGAACACCTTACTGTACCCAACACCAACCACGATGAGATCTGAATGGCAGATCAACCTATTTTTATTAGACAATTGATATGTACTAAGTCTTCCTCAAGGTTTGCGAATGTAAAGCATCATTTAATCCTAACAACAATTGCACGTGCAGGTTCAATTATTATTCTTACGTTCCGAATGAGGAAACTGAAACATTGGCTGAATCACATTCCCGAAGTCATGAAGCTGGTAGGTGGTTAGCTGCATTTCAGAGCCAAGCGTGTAAGTACAAAGCTGTATCAAAAGCTGCTACCGCGTCAATGCCACCTAATGAGTGGCTAGTTTCTCCCAGTGTCAGGCTGATTTCTCAAGTGGCTTCGATTTCTTCTTTTAGTCAATAACCCCAGTAGAGAGTATTAATAATGCCGGGTTTGAAGAAAGGAGGTGCTACTCTGGGGAATGACACTCCTTTCCAAAGCCCCAAACTTCCCACCACCAAGTATTGAATGCAAAGAACAGAAGATTTGGAGTCACAGATGCTTCTCCCAGATAACACGACCTTGGCTGAGGCTTGGAGCTCTCTTAGCTTCGGTTTCCTCGTGTGAAACGCTGGAGCTAAGAACAGCTTTGATTTGTTGCTATAGGGATCAGAGGAGATGCTTCAGTGAAGGGCTGTCACCGTGGCTCAGCGCTGGGGTGACTGGGACATGCGCACCTTTTCAAGTGTCCTCCGTCTTTTCTGTCCTACACTGTGCCTGTGTTCCACCGCTGCATGACCCAGGAAAGCGGTGGCATCCGTGCCTTGGGTGCGTTGCATGAGCTTCAACCCGGGAGAAAGGTGGCGGTCATAGTCACTTGCTTGGTGCTGCCGTGCTCAGTAATAGGCTCACACGCCGAGTGAGTTTGGCCTCCGTGCCGTGCGTTCTCACTCTGCCTGGGGCAGCTGGGTCCTTCTGAGCTGCTAGGAAACGTCTTCCATGGGCTCATGTTTTACAGGGTTAGGTGCCACCTGAGGTCCCACCGGGAGGTGATGGAACTTTTAAGAGAGGGGGCACAGGGAGGGAAGCTGGGTCATTAAGGGGGCCTGTTGAAGGAGAGAGTGGGATCTCACCTTCTTCTTGTTTCTATCTCTTTGATTCCAGGCTGCTCCGAGGCCACTAGTCCTCCTATACCACGTGCTTCTGTTACCAGGCTGTCCTGTGCTGCCACAGACCCAAAGCAACCAGGCCAACTGACTGAAGTTTCTGAATGTGTGAATGAGAATAACCCTTCCTCCCTTGTCTATCTCGGGTGTTTTTCCTGTGACGGAAAGCTCGCTAACACAGTCCGTTCTCAGTTTTCCTGACCATTGCAGCAACTTGGGCCTGCATTTTCCCTCCCTCACTCATTCAGTCCCTGCCAAATTTATGTTGTCATTGTACCCAACCCAAATAACAAAATTTCTCTACCAGGCCATCCCTCAATCTCCTTTCCACCCTAGACTTTGATTTCCCTTTCCTTAGGATTCCTAAAATGTAGGATTTGTCTCTTCTGAAGTGCCATCCTAACTTTTGTTTTGGCCATAAATGTGCTGGCCTCGTACCTGTGCAGAGTATAAGCTCCATGAGGGTGGGGGTCCTTGCAAGTTTCACCTTTGTTCCCCTCCCAGCCCTCGCTTTTAGCCTGGTGTCCAACATGTAGAGGGCACATAGAAGACGCACTGTGAACCCAAGGGGATGGATGAGTGCTGCAGTCTGGGTTGGCAGGAACACTAGGATCCTCTAAGCTGTCTACCTATTCTTCTCGTTTACCCAGGCTGCTGCATGAAGTGTGTACGCACGTGTGTGTGTGTGTGTGTGTGTGTGTGCTGACTAGTCATGCATCCTCACAGTGCAAAAAAAGCAGCAGCAATATCTGACATTAACTTTCAAGTTCTTCTTTGACTTTTCTAGAATGACCATGAGCATAGCACCATTTTACCCCATTCTGAGACATGGACCTTTTTCAGTTGCTACTGTTTATTGCTGATGAATTAATTCAGCAAACATTTATAAAGTGCTTACCTGTATCTTACTGAGGGCTTGGTAGTAAGAAGAGTAAATAATGCCTCTTTCCCTTGACAGACCACAGTATTACCAGAAACATTAGTGGTGGCAAAAACAATTAAAATAGAACAGCAAAAGGAAATGCTCTGGTAGGGACGTGAGCTGGTGAGAAGAGCGAAACGGTGGAGTTGGACTTCCTCAATTCAAACCCAAGTTCTAGTAATCATTATGTTGCGGACCTTTGTATGTCACAGTTCCTCATCTGCAACACTGCGTGTCCTATGGAATTGCCGTGAGGGGCTAAATGCAATAATGCACAAAGGGCTTGCACGCACAGGGCCCACGGAAACACACAATGGATGTGCATTGCAGCAATTTTTCCTATGCTGCTGGTCTTTGTAAAGTGAGGGTGGGAATTACACCGATCTCTTTGGATTCTCAAGAATATCTAATTATACTTGGCACAGTGCTTGACTGTATGGGGTAAAGTAAGGGAACATAGACATGTTTAGAGGTGCCATATACTGATGTTTACAACTTGCTCTGAAATACATAAAAAATAAGATGGATTGGGTGGATGAATAAAGGTACAGAGAAATCGATGGATGTGATAAAACACATATTTTATTGTAAATTCCTATTGTAGAATCTAGGTGGTGACTACCTGGGTGTTCATGGTGCCAATCTTTCACCTTTTCTGTATGTTTGAAAATTTTCATAAACTATTGGGATACAAAGGAGTGGTGAATGCTGGGATAGTCTTTGATGCAAGAAGGGAGCAAGGAAATGGCATGGGAGGGAGTGGAGATCCAGAGTGATCAGAATGATCTTTGAGCAGAGATCCTAGTTCAAATCCAAGCTCTGCACTTAACTGACTTTGTAACCTGGAAGATGTTTCTTAAGTCTTTGTGCTTCGATTTCCTTGTGTGCAAAAATAGACACAGCACTTATTACCTTATAAGGTTCCTTTCAATATTACTTGGGTTAATTTCACCATCATCTTAGGAAAGCTTGCCCTCTGGTCACTGGTGTCTTCTCTGTGTCTCCACCTAATCCCTTGCTGGATGGGAGGCATCTGGACAGACTCAGCTGGAGGAGTCAAGGCAAGTGGGAGGAAGGTTCAGAAACGGGTGAAGTTAAGAGAGGAATTGAGCAGGAGTCCTGGTCCCAGGAACAAATATACTCAGGTACCAGTGAGATAAATACAAGAGGCCAAGCTGATTGCTTGCTCAGTATCAGGCACGTGGCTTCTAATGTTATATTTAAAATGCTACTTAAATTATAATCCTGTTGTAGTTCCTGAGCAGGTTCTCCATCCACTGGGCAAAATGCATGGTGGCAGGGGGCCATCATCCACTGAACCCTCCTCCATAGGACTCAGCACACATCAGACACTTTAACAGCTTCCAAGTCCAAGTTGGAACTTGCACCAAAATGAAAGCCTCCCTCCTCTTCTGGACCCCCCCCACCCCCACCTTCACAACCCACTCTCCATTTCCAATTTATCAGCTAGTAAATTCTGAGTTGAACTTGGAGTCAGAGTTTCATTTATTTTTGGCGGAGTATCAATTTCTTCCAAGAAAAGAAAAGAAAAAATTGTGTGTGGGTGGGGGAAGAGTTTTTTTTTTTTTAAAGCCCAGCTAAACAAATAGGGCTCATGGAAACAGCCCCACAATCTTAAGTGGCTCAGTTCAGAGAGAACAGTGCTTTTTGATGCATTAAGTGTGAGTGAAGTTGAAACAGTTTGAAACGATCCGAACGTGCAGCTGGTGTTACCAACCAAGCACAGATGGTCTATTGGTTTGGAGAGGTCATGGGGTCACCAAGACACTGGTGACTTTAGAACTGGAGAGAAGATTTGAAGGTAACCATGGTATCCACACTCAGTTTCCTTCTGGATTGCATGACTCCTGGACATGTGACATCCCTCTTACTTTTGGATAGCAGAAGACCTGTTGATATAGAGTGGCCTGTGGGTCTGCCAACCTTCTGAAGAGCCAATGATGTTTCTAACAATGCAAAGTCTCCTGAGTTACAGAAAAAGACATACAATTAGGTCAACTCCATTTCTAATGGGAAAATGCAAACCAAATCCTCAGAGTGGACTTTTTTTTTTAGTCTGATAATAGTCATCAGCTTTGGAAAATTCTTTTCAAGTTTGATAATATTCACTGCTGGAAATATTATGGAAAAATGACTGCTCTTTCATGTTGCTGCAAATAATGTAGATGTCATTATCTTTCTACAAGGACATTTGACATGATCTTTCTCTGCCTTCAACCCTGCCTTGAATGCTTCATTCATTTCTTTTTAACCCCGTATACACATCTCCCATAGGCAACCATTCCTCATAGGATTTATGAGCATCATTTTGCATACATTCTTACAAAATGTGAGGTATTGTTTTGTGTTGATATATTTTCAATTTACTAAAAAAGGGCTTATGGTATACTTCTTACTCTTTCCAGTCAGCACTATATTTGCAATATTTTTATGTAGACCTTTAAACTGTCACTTCAGTCTGCTGCATAGAACTCCATGGTGTGCCTCCACTATAGATTACCTAACAATATCCCCAGTGATGGATTCCCACCTACTGCCAACTTCGCACCTCTTCTGAAAACAAAAAACAATGCAAACAATATAAAAACAAAAGCTGTAGCAAAAATTCTTGTGCCTGCCTCTTTATGGATATGTGTGGGCATTTCTTTGATCTATTTGATCTATCTATCTATAAATCTAAATCTATCTACGTCTTTTTAGAGTAGTATTACTGGGTCATGGTACATGATGGTATTTACTTTGATTAACTAAGACAGCATTTTGAAAATACCTCCTCAAATTAAAAATTATGTATTTATTGACTTGGCATTCCTAAGAATATGTGGATAAAATTTCACACCTTTACCAAGATATACATATGAGGATATTCCTGGCAAAGCCCTGTGTGGTACTGAAGGGCTATGTGAGCATACATGTAGGCATCTCCTTACTCTGGAGAGAAGGAGCAAACAGAGGGGAGATAAGTGAGCGAATTTGTGTGTTAGGCCCAGCCTCCACCATGGGCCATGCCCTTTGCACAGGCAGGTGACTCCTTTTCTCCTTTCTGTCAATGGTTTCATGGGGATCATGGCACATATTTGCATGCATCGGAGTCTAGGAGGAAAACAAGTTGCATACTCAAATTGACAACTTAAAAAAAGCATAAGGAAAAGGACTATGTGCAAAGGAGACCGTAAACAGGAGACCATGCCCTGCTAGGGGGCTGGCAAAAAGGAGCCATTGAAGGGAATGAGTCAGAGGAGAAGAAAGACAGCTTTGTGAATGGATCATCTGACAGGAGCCGTGGCCTGCAGTCCTAAGAAGGAGTGAGACCAGCTGGGAGACCCAGGGGGCCAAGTGTCCCCAACCTCCCCCTTCCCTCCTAGCTCTTTTGCTGTCCACCCATTAGTTGGCCCCAGCTGAAAGCCAGAGGCAAGAACATGATGCTGCTCTTCCTGAAGATCAGGGCATAGCATGGGTCTGGGAGTGGAGTGGTCAAATGGAAGGTATCCAGCGAAGCACCTTACGTGATCTTTGTGAACATTAAATGAGTAAACATATGAAGCACTTAGATGAGCGAGGGGCACATGTTAAATGCTTAACAAATGTGCTAAATTCAATAGTTTTTTAAATATTGGTGTGGTTTTCCCATCGTGCCATTGAGTCAGAACGAGATGCAGTGCAGTGGGGTCAAGTCACCACTATGTGCACCAATGAAAAAGGAAGACAGAAGCTGCTCAGTGTGGGGAGTGGGAACCCCTTTGTAGACAGGGGGGAAATGTGCTAATGGTGGCAGTCTTTGTGAAGAGGGTTTGAAAATGAGGAAGAGTTTCTTACTGTTCACTCTTCTACCTTCTGCTCTCATGCTTGTGATTTTCTTAAAAGAGAGAGACAATGAGAGAAAGAGAGAATCAATTTTATTCAGTTTTTCATGTGGCTTTCATTGCTCTGACATTTTGTTGTACACTTGGTGCTGGGGTTCAAACCCATGTACTTGCATATGCCAGGCAAGTGCCATAGCCACTGGGCCACCGCTCCAGCCCTTCATGTTTATGATTTTAAACCAGGCATATGTGTTATTTTTATTGATGAAAATATTAGGTGCTAGCTGGGAGCTAGGGTCATTGGATACAGCTTTCTTTTTTATTAGTCTATAAATTTTTTAATGTATTTGTCAATTTAAGAATCAAGTATGTTACTGGGAAGCACAGTATATTCCAAGTATCAAAACTGACCTAAACAGTATTTGAGAATGTGAAGGTGTCTCGTTTGCTCACTACTTATTACTTAGATGCTGGCTTTGGGCTCATGTACTTCTCCTTCTTGACTCCAGCCTGGAATGAATGACTTCCAACAGTCTGAAGCAATAAGAAGGGACTTTCATCCCCAAAGCAAGTTCTTACCACATGAGAGATATAAGTTGACATAGACAGATATGAACTGATATTAATGCAGGTGTCAAAATAGAGTGGTGAAAGACAGATAAAGGTGTGTAAGGACTTCACTGCAATTTCATGCATGTGCATGTGCAGATTGTATTTATACATGCATTTTTCAACATGGCCCATCTTCCAGCAGGTGATATGGAACAGACCTGAGCAGGCCATGGTTGACTTGCTCCTTGGAAAGAAATGAATGTATTGTATAAATACAATCTGCATATGCAGATGCATGAAATTGCAGTGAAATCCTTACACACCTTTATCTGTCTTTCACATCTCTGTCTATTTTGGTGGAAGCCTAGCTCTTCAACTCAGATGCCCTGTGGATTCTTTGAAAGTAGAGCCACTACTTCTGTCATTCTTTTTAAGTCTTATTGCCCACGATATTGGGCACTTTTGGTGTTCTCTGAACTGGGCACCATGCCCCGTGACCCAGAAGGAAGTTCTTCTGCTCTGGTGTGATCTGAAGTTGAAAGGAGGTGTCATCTGAACAAATGTCACCACTGCAGTTATCGCAGAGACTTTGGAGGACTGAAGTTCCTGGGCATTGGCTCAAATCGAGTGACTTAAAAGATAAAGAAACAAGTCTTTGCCCCAGTAGTCTGGCATGGTTTTGGTTTGGGGTCAAGAAATTTCTAATCATTAGAACTGTCTGAAATAGTAGTGAGTGCCCTATCCCTACAAGTATTTAATCAGAGGCTGGCACACTGCTTGGCATAAATGTTGAGTAGCAAGAAGGTGTTGAATGACCTCATTCTGTGGCAAGGCCCTCTCTCTTTCCTTGCCCACCTACGAGAGGAGGAAATAAAGAGAACCCAATGTGAGTCAGGGAGAATGTCATCAGATTTCCCTTATTTATCTGTAGGGGAAAACCAATTTGGTACATAGGACAAAGGCATATGTTTGGAATCAGGACACTGGCTGGGTGTTATCAGCCACCAAGTGGCTTTTCGTGCCAGTCACTTCTGCTCTCCAAGTCCCTGTTCCCTCACCTATCATGAGAGGGAGAAGTCAGAGCATCTTTAAAATTCCTTATGCTGGGAACTTTGGTTGGGAGCTCATAGTTGGTAAGAAAATAAATTTAAGTTGTCTGTATTGCAGATGGACATGTGGCAGATTCACAGTGAAGGAATAAAACCTACAGCACTTTCCAGGGTGGTGCATTGTTCACCATGTTCCTGACCAAAAAAAAGCCCAATGTTTGGGAATGAATCAGGAGGAGGGGTCTTGAGAACATCTCTTTCTGTCCTGCTCAATCAGTTGCAGGGGCCTGCAGCAATCTTACCAAATGCTCAGGTGTTGCAGCTTGTGCTTGAGGTCAGAAAAGAGAGAGAGGACATGTTTTAAATCGCAAGGAGCCTGACTCCTCCAGGAAAGGAGGTTGTTGCTGCTTCCATCCATGCCACTGCCATAAAAAGGGACCTCAGCTAGGCAGCTTCAACAACAGAAATGGATTGTCTCTCAGTTCCAGAAGCTAGAAGTGAGCGTGTCTGCAGCATGGCTCCTGAGGCTGGAAAGGGGGACAATCCCAGGTCTCTCTTTGGTTTGTAGATGGCCATTTCTTTTCATCTCTCAAGTTATTTTCCCTTCAAGGGTGTCCTGCGTACAAATTTCCCTTTTTTGCGAGAATACCGGTCATAGTGGATTATGGATCACCCTAATGACTTTATTTTAAGTTGATCATCTTTGTAAACATCCTGTTTCCAAATAAGGTCCAAAGTATAGTGGGTTAGAATGTGAAATTTAGGGGAATACAACTCAACCCACCCCATTGTCACATTGGCAGGACGGGTAACTGGCAGTGAGTCATGAAGATAACCATATGTTCCTTTAGGTTCATCTGCCCCTTTTGGCTCCATTTTCCCCTCACATCTTGAAACTCTCAAGTGCTTGTTATTTACCTATCCCATTGGATTTGGTGGGTAACGTGTGTGTTGGGGGAGAGAGAGACAGAGACACAAATACACAGAGAGAAAAATGTTTGCACACACTTCCTCCCAAAGGTTCTGCTCATAATACCTGTGGGCTACATGTGTATCCGGTTTCCATGTAGATAACTAAATTTGAGCTTTGGACTCTGGATTTCCCTGTGGATGATCTTATTATGTGAATCGATAGCTATGGCTTCCCGTGGTGAAGCAGTAGCCTCACATTCACACCAACAGGGAAATGGCTTAGTGTAAATCAAGTCTCAACTTAGTAATTACCACACCAGACATTTATGTTGGGCTGGGTCGCAACACCCTTCTATGACAGCCTTCATCTCCATTCTGGGCTCAAATGACCCACTTTACTGTTGAGTTCATCCTGGAGCCCTGTGGAGGGTGGGAGGAGGGAGAGCCCTGTGAAAACCTCTTCTGCTACACTTGGAGTCCCCAAAGGCTGGGGCTGCTGAACTTGGTCATGCTCAGGACTGAAACAGTCCCTGGGCAATACCCAACAGTATAGATGATCGTCAGGGAAGGACTTCCAGGCTCCTACTCCCAGGATATTTTTTAATTTTGGGGAGCTTAACTGCCAAGGTTAATCCATGATCTTTTTTCCAGTGTCACTGACCAAATATTTAAACTGACTGGAAATAAATTTCTCAAGTATATATCTTGGCATTTCCTCCAACTCCATGTAGTGAAGTCTTTACAGCATGCATGAGGGAAGCAGATGCAGCCATTTTGCAGAGGGGAGAACTCAAGCAGGGAGAGGAAGAGCCTGACTCCCATCTTTCAGTGACTCAGTGGGTGAAGGTGAAGACTTTAACTCCTATCTCCCGGACTCCCAGCAAGAGCTTCTTCCAGTAGGCTACCCCTCTGCCTGGCCTGACCCCACTCTGGGAAGCTGAAGCTTTGGGGAGCATTCCAAAGGCAGTCAGGAACATCAAGGCAATCTCCAATGTCAACTTTTCAGCTCTGTCATCCATGGAAACAGTAGACCTTCCCTTAGTGTTCAGGGTCAGAGAGAAAGTTATCACCCAATTGTAATGGAAATCTAACTAGGTACTGCTAGTCTAAAAGCAACATTAATTTTACCTATCACCAATAAAGCAAGCAAACAAAATAAATAAAAAGGAGTTGGACAAATGGAAGGAAAGAAGTGACCAAGAAAACCCAGGATTCTCCATCCTCTGTAAATCCTTGGGCATGTGATACAAAATGGACCACATTGGCTAGCAATTTCAAGAGTTACCAGTTATAAGAGGCATTTCTTGGGCATATTATGTGAGAGGCATTATGCTAAATGCTTATCCATTTTCTTAACAAAACTCTTCAAGTTGAGAATAATTTCTAAGAATGGTAAGAGTCAGATCAACTAATACACACAATCTTGCTTAGAAGTATGAAGTGACATCAGCCTTGATAGGGTTAGAAATGCTGTTCAACCTGTTTAGGGAACCACAATAATGTGGAACCTTTCTTCCTTCAATAGCCATGAGGGTGCTCAGGTCAAAGAGGTTGGCAACTGCCCAAGATTTACATTTTGTCAGCTCCTAGTTTGGTTGGAAGCCAAGTCCTTCATTGCCTTTCACACACAAGTTAGTGGCTCTAATCAGAAATGTAGACTTTTCAAGGTTTAGTATCTGCTAGTCTCAGTGTTCACATCAGCGGAATGGGGACAACATTTCACATAGTGTACTAATGCATTAAGTGAGCTGATGTATTTAAAAACATCTATCTATTGAAGTGCTGACATACAGGAAGTAATAAAAATAATAATTAACACCCACTGTTTCAGTGTGGTTAGGAAACAAAGACTCGGAGCTGGAGGGGAGTACTCAGGGCGACACATGCTATAAAATGGGTGTGTTTGAAAGGTAGTAAATCTAGAGGCATAGGAACTGATGGAGTATAAATGCCTTTTGGGTAAAATCCTTGCTTGTTCTTATTCATGCAATGCCACCCACGCTGTCATTAATTTACTCCTTGGCAATTGGTTTTCTTGGAGTGTGGACATATAAAAGAGTACTCATAGGGACACCATAGAGTTTTTTTAAAAAAATAAAATAATTAAAGCATGTTAACCTAGAGAAGCCAGAATAAGAGGGCATTAGATAAGATACCAGGGTGAACACCCCAAGTAAAGAACTTGAGGTACGTATTGCTATTCTGTCAAAAGAGGAACTTCCGAATCAGACACATCTCTGTGAGCAAATTCCTGACTTTTGCTAAGCTTCAACTTCCAGGATTAGATATGCTAACTCATGGAAAACACTGGAGCAGTGCATACTAGAAATTCCATTTTAGGTCCATACTATTGTTTTCCATAGCACATCAATTATGTTCTAAATTATTATTTGTAAACCACTTTTACATGTATCATCCTAAATTATCTTATTTGGTAGTTAAGGTAAACAGAGTAGTACCTAGAAACAGGGATTCTCCGATGAATGAACTAAATGAGCTGATGTATTTTTGGACCTGATTTCTCCAGCTCTGTGTTCTAGTTCGGACTCTGCTACCACCCCCATTGGCCTGCTTCCAGATGGAATTGGACTAAGTCACCCTCAGGTGGTAGCATTTAAAATGCCTAACATGAGTTCCACAAGTGTGAAATTAACTCTGTCCAGTTTTGGAAGTTGGGTATGAGGGAAGAGGAGTGGAAGGATTCAGATTGAATCACATGGCAGCATTCAGTCACAAGTTCTGTTCAAAGACTGGCTGATGAGATCTGATCAGGTCTAGCACTAAATCCTTAGAGCGGTGGAAGAGTCCCAGATGAAAGAAGCCTTGGGTCTTTCCAGAGGGTTGACTGCTCTTGTTTTAGTCAGCTTTTTCGTTGCTGTCACTAAAAGACTCGACAGGAACAATTTTAGGAGGAAAAGTTTATCTTAGGGCTTACAGTTTCAGAGGTCTTAGTCCATGGAAGGCTGGCTCCACTCCTTGGGACTCAAGGCGAGGCTGAACATCATGGCAGAAGAGTGTGGTGGAGGGAAGTAGGTTGAGGCATGGCTCCAGGAAGCACAGAGAGAGAGAGGCTCCACTCCAGACACAAAATATATACCCAAAGGCATGTCCCCAATGGCCCACCTCCTCCAGCTACACCCTACCCGCCTACAGTTGCCAGTTAATCCCTACCAGGGGATTAACTCACTGATTGGGTTCTCATAACCCAATCATTTCACCTCAGTATTTCTGCATTGTCACCCATGAGATTTTGGGGACACTTCACATTCAAAACATAACAAACCTGCATGCAAACAAACCTCCTATGGGAGGGTTGGCAGAGTAGGATGAAAGGAGTAGATGGAGATGCAGGGCTTGGTCAGTTTGTATCCAGTCTGCTACTGACCGAGTTCCTGTTGGCTACAGCTCGTCATGTCTAAGACTGAAGATTGGGCACTCACCAGCTGGTTGTGATCTGAGATTCCTGGAAGACTCCTTAGATACCACTGGCCCCATTTAAGCTGGGTGGAGAATAAAGTAGTGGCCATTCTGGTCCACACTGCTACTGAGCTCTGAGCCCTTCTGGTTCCAGCCTCAAAGCAGAGAGTGTGGCTAGTTATGGACTGAAGAGAGCAACATCTGTAGAAGCATCTGGGCTTGCCTCTTTGTTGATTCGACAAGCCCACCCATCACCCTGCTTGTTCTTAGAAAGTACTGTCTTCTCTCCATGCTCAGTGCGAAACTCAGTGCAAAAACTTCAAAGGTTTGGAGATGTCGGATCATGAACAGCCAGGGGAGGAAAGGCAGCACGGACTTCCGCAAGCCCAGTCCTGCCTCTCAGAGCAGGGGACAGGGGGAGGCTGAAGCGGTTCCCCGTTCATCACGCTCACACCCATGTGTTGGTTATCAGTTACACAACTCCATGTTGGTTTGTCGCATGTTTTTCTGCTGTGTGTCCGATGTGCCTGACTCTGCTAGTGCAAAAGGCCCTGTCCTTCAGGGTTGCTTCCCTAGCTTGGCGTGGCCGTGTTCATAAGCAACCTGCTCTGCCTATTGGGTGCTGGTTATCACTTGAGTTTTTCTGTTTTTCTTTTTACATGGAGGGGACAATATGATGATAAAGTCTAATTTCAGGCTTCTGAAAACCTTTTATTCTTTACTACAAGACGATGTGTGATTTCTTTCCCAGAAATCTCAACCTTCAGAAATTCTGTTCTTAAGCTTAAGGCTTTGTTCCCTGGCGACATGCTAGAGAAAGCTTGGTAGGAAAGGATGCACATTAACACTTATCTCTTGGTTAGATTTTAATAGGGGTGAGTATCAGCTTTTAGAGAAAATTAATTTTTCTAGGGAAGAGAAGATTGTTTGGGTTGGCAGCAGGTAATGGAAAGAGAGATGGAATGGCTCAGAATTGGGGCTCCCTTTAAGAGGACAGGAGTATAGAGATTAGCACACATAGTACACAATGATGCCGATGAAAAAAGATTCTGTTTTTATTATAATTTTAGGGGAAATCTGGAACTCTGGTGTGTGTGTGTGTGTGTGTGTGTGTGTGTGTGTGTGAAGCTAATCCATCATTAAAGAGAGAAATCTTAGATGTTGTAAAATGAACACATGTCAATGATATTATATTGCTCAATAGTTGAGGGAACCAGCAACATGCTAACTACCAGCTTGAAGGAGGAATTGAAGGAAACACACAGGCACAATGTGTGCACATGCACAAATTGGATTCCACTTGGATGAGGTCTCTAAAATAGTCAAAATCATGCAATCGGAGTGGACTCCTGGAAGCCAGGGGTTGAGGAGAGCAGAAATTGAGGAGTTATTAGTCAGTGAAAATAAAGTTTCAGCTTAGCAAGATGAATATGCTATAGAGATCTCCTGCATAACATGGTCTCTATAATCAACAGTACTGTATTGTACACTTAGAAATTTATTAAGATTGCATGTTAAATGTTCTTACCCTAATATAAAAAAAGTTACCAGTGCCTGCAGGGTGTTACCTTGGAAATGCCAGCTGTTTCTGCTCTCTCCAGCCCGTTCTGCTCTCCATAGCAACACACACCTGCCTTCATCATTCCCTTTACTGTATTTTATTCAAATATTTCATTCCTCTGTCCACATTCACCATTAACACATGAGCTAAAGGCTATATCTTATTTGCTATTTCATAAGTGGGATTCAACATGTACTACCCATTCTGTAAATGTTCGTTGACTAGCTAGTGGCTGTTTGTGTTGGTTACGAAGGCAGCAAAGATGACTGGATGGATGAGTCTGTATGCAAATCTGTAGCCATGTGTTTGGATAAAACTTTAAAAAAGTAACAGCATAATTTGCCTTTGGAGGTTTTAAAGCAAATTATATTCCATGTATACATGACTATGTTAAAATGAACCTCATGATTATGCATAACTATAGTGCACTAATGAAAACATTTCAAAATCCTATATTAACAGATAACTAAGTTGCAGTTAGATAGGAGCAAGAAGTTCTAGTGTGCTATTGTAGAGTAGGTATACTAGCATATGAATAGATCTATATCTGCATATAAATATATCTCCTATATATGATATAGACATATATCTCCAAAAATTGTATGCTATATATTCCAAAAAACCAGAAGAAAGGATGTTGAATGTTTCCATCATGAATAAGTGATAAGTGTTCATATGTGATAGATATATTTAACCTGATTATACAATGTATACACGTATTAAAGCATCACATGGTTATCTCCATTTATATATTTTTGTGCTTTTTTTTAGCTTATTTATTAAAGAGAGAAACAAAAAAGTCATAGCCAATTAAAGAATAATTCAACACGCACATACACAAATACAGGACATCATGGATACGAAAGTGAATGTGCTTAATAGATGCCAAAGTGGCTCCTCCCTCAAGGGTGGATGGGAGGAATCAACTGGACTCTACAGGGTGAAGTTCATTTTCGTGACATGGTCATGAATCACTTGCATTGCTGCTATTAGCCTTTGACAGCTTACAGATTTGGAAAATAGCTCATAAACAATGAAAGGCCAAGAAGACCCCAAAGGATAAGTTTTCCTGTCCATTTCAGAGTCTTTGCAGTTTGTCCCAATACCACTAATACCATGATGAAAAGTCTATGTAAGAGGCGTTTGAAAAGAATCCCATGTTCATTTCTCCACTTTTCAGGTTCATTTCTGGCTTCCAGTCCTAAAAATGATAAGGAAGAAACACACAGACATTGAGGCTGAAGACAATCCCTGCGAGTCTGAGTAGCTCCTTAGTCACGTGCGCCAGCCACTCTCCTTGAGTCTACTGTTGGTGGTCACTGCTCATGCCCAGCGCTGGTGGGCTATGTCACATGGACGAATAGAGGTTTGAGTTTGCCAGGCTGCCTTACATCACCTGGTTATGCCTCCAAACGACTCCTCATCATAAGGCCAGTGGCTACCAGGCAAATGGTTTTGTGATCTGTCTTCCCAACAAGTGCGTGATCTGGACTGTGTCCTCGTAGAGCCTTTGGTGAAGAGTTTCAGCATACAGTACCAGTCAAAGTTCAGATAAAAATAAATTTAATTTTAAAAAGGAAACTATTCATTCACTAAAAAAAATGTGTAAATATGAAAGAAAATAATATAAACATGTATAATAATAGCAAGTGTATGTCTATATGCACATAAAAGACTAGGATAGATACAGCACAGTGGCAGAGCATGTGCTAAGCATGAGTGAGACCCTAGGTTTGGTGCTCAGATCATCAGACACACACACACACACACACACACACACACACACGTAACAAAAATGAAAGAAAAAAAATACCAAAAAAAAAATAGATAGTGAAAAATTCCTGAACTTGTTCCTAAACTTGAATGAAGCATCTTATAACAAGAGTCTCAAGACCTCTCTATTGATTGTGGGATTTGGTATGGTATTATCTTCACCATTATGATATTTAGTTTAATTTATTTTTCTTTTTCTTTTCTTTCCTTTTTTTTTTTTTTTTAAGAAAGAGGGGACAGTGAGAAGGAGAGAGAATGAGAGAAGCAATTTTTTAAATTTAGTTTTTCATGTGACTTTCATTCCTCAGGCACTTTGTTGTGTACGTAGTGCCGGGGTTTGAACTCTCGTACTTGGCATGCCAGGCAAGCACTGTAACCACTGATCCATGGCCCCCTCCCCCTATGTTTAGTTTTAAAAGAAATAATTAAAGCTTGATTTGTTTTTGCTGTGGTTAATTGCAGGGGATCGTTTGCAAAGAGTTGGGCAGTGTTGGCCTGTGAGCCACCATGCTGGTTTCTGAGTGGGGAATGTGGGACTCAGAGTTGGGTGATGGCTCTCAGTGATTTCTTCTTCTGTATTCAGATCCTGTGTGATCTAAGGAGAGCCACAACTCAGTTTTCCATTTGGTATCCAATAGGGATGATATTAGCTTTGACTTTTTCCCCCCAAAAAGTCTTTGCAAGAAAGTTAGAAAATTGATTGTCAAGAGAATATAAAAATGACTGGAAGGTTCAGGACCCCAGTACACAGAGATTCCTTAAGTAAGGATCTGGCTTACACATCAGAAATCCAAGTAAGGAAGAGAGAGATTCTCAATGACCCTACCAATCTGACTGGTAGAAACCTCCTCAACTTGCAAATACCCTTGTCATTTCTCCTGGCAGGCTTCCCCATGTTATTTGTTTGCAGTGACATGACCCGATGGCGCCTGGAGACAGGGCAGGGCAGAGAAGGCTTTGGAATCCACACAACTCATAGCCCTCCCCACCCCCACAAAGCTTTGTCCTCCAGCTCATTCTCTGGGGCCCTGGGATCAGATTGCTGGCTGCCAGGTGCCAGAGAGACACTTTTCTGTTTGCTCTCCCACCCAGACTGCCCTCAGTTTGTCCTTCCCCCAGGTGGGGGTGGCAAATGACAGAGGCTGTTTTGAAATGAATCTTTCTCCTTCCTCCCCTGCCTTTCTTCCCTCTACCCCCTCAAACCACAAGAACATTTTGGCTTCTTTCCATCACTTGGGGTTTGTGTTGGAGATCCGAGTCTGTTCTTGTTCACTGTAAATAACCCAGAAGTTAATGTAGGGTGCAATCTTTAAACGTGAGCTGCCCTTGGGGGACATGAAGGAACACATAGAGCTGGTTGCACTGGTAATTGTGACTCTAAGTTGACCCCAGCCCATGCAGCCTGTGGTCCCTCTGTGTTTCCATCCTAGCTGGCTTTTTGCCTTCTTTTAAGTACCTTTTATGCCCGTCAGTTGGCCATAATCTCTTGTCTTGCTGTCTCCATCTCTGGCCTAGACACTTTTGTAAAAGAAATTACTTTTTGAAGAGAGTAGCTATTGCTCTTAAAGATGATGGAATGTTTACATGACTGGGGGACTTTAATGTTCTGATTTGGGCAGAAATGGAAAGACAATGCTTCACATAGCTGAGAATTCCAGGGGTGTAGATGAACACAGGGATTCAAAAGTGGTAAGCAAGACCCTGGCTGCCTGCTGCTCCAATATTCAGATTTAGGAAATAAAAATACAGTACATCCAATTAAATTTGAATTTTGACAAAACAATGAATACTTCCCATAATTCTTCCTATATTTTATCTGGCCAACTCTTCCTGCCACCAGACTTGGACACCCCACTCAACAAACAAAAGAAGTGCAGTCGGATGGACTCATACTCCTCAGTTGTCAAACACCCAGGGTTACTTGAGCCTAATGCTCAAAGGAAGGCGGATCTCATCTCCTTGTCTCTAGGTGATTTCAGACTCCTTCTGAGCATTTATAGTAGTCTTCCTGGGTGTAGTTCTCTTAATTTATATTTTCTCCATCTCACTTGGCCAGGATTTAATTTTTGCTGATGACATTTAGCATATTGATCTACATCTTCCTCTATCTCGAAGGGTTGGAAAATCCTTGGTGGCTCCTGTCCATGGTTCCTTAAGTGTGTTTTTAAGAGGGGGTCTCTGTGTGTGTTACTGGAATACTTGGTCCACATCCACAGAGAGTGTGAAGACTGGACCACAAACATTGGCACCATTCACGTGAGATTCCTGTATCCTCCATTTAACCCACACCTCGGTAACGCTTGATATTCAGATGCATAATTGAAAGACCATTGTTCACCTGATGACCCTTCTCTGAGTACTGCCATATTTAAGGTACAGTTTTTGGAGGTGGGAAAAGTATCCATCATCTGAGCCCGTAGCAACGTCTACCCAAAGAGTGCACTGATCCCTAGCCTGTATTCTCCTCCACTGTCTGTCTCCAGCTGACACTGCCTGATGCATTTCCCTAATGAAATGAACTGGAATATAAAGCTCTAAATAAAAGATGACAATGGAGAACAAAAATCTATGCTGAAAAATAAATAAACATTTTGACTAAATGAAGGAATAAATCATACTTATGAGTCAATATTTGGACATTGAATAAACTAGACAAGGAAAGAACAACAAAATGGAATAATGAATATAAATGGTATTGTTTCCCATCCCTGCCCCCAGGAGAAATTATACCTACCCTCTTCCTGGGAAATTGGTGTAAGTTCAGGCTCAGATGTTCAAAAGGGTGTCAGACTTAAAAGTGGCTGAGAAAGGCCTTTTTATTGGGAATTGGCTCTTGGGCCAGGTTCACCAGTCTGCCAGAGTGAGGGTGGGCTGGGGAAGTGGCACTTGCCCCTGCTGGGAAGCGACTTCATAATCTAGGGTGGGCAAGGGAAGTTTGGGGAGCTTTATCCCTGGGGGATTAGCTGGTGACTCCATCAGATCATCTGGCGATTGCAAGATGCCATTGGGGTTTACCTGCCAGCATCTGATTTGTTGTTCCTTCCGGTGAGGCTGCCTGATGCCCTGCCCCCATCCAGTCTCCTGAAATCCACCTAACAATTGGGTTTTATTATTTTCTAGGAACGAAATAGTCACAACTTCATTTTACTTTATGGTTCAACCATCACTAGGTTATTTTTTGTGGACAAATTCAAGGTTGCCTTACCTACCACCACCAGTCCTACCGTCCTGCGGATGAGTGCTTATAGGTGCCCATGTTCTTCCACCTCATGTGAGACTCATTTTTTTTGTCCTGGGATTTCTTCATCTAGAGTGAGCTTGGTCCTTTACATCTCTCAGATATTCAGAGGCAAAAACAGTAGCCCAGCCTAAGGTTCACCTGTATTTCTTCTCATTTCTAATGAAAGGCATTACTTTTTTGATGTTTTTAAAAAGGCTCTTCATAGAGGAAACTAACATATGTGTTGCTAAGCCAGACTGAAAATGTAATATCCTGGAAAATAAAACTATAAATAAAACTATAGGGACAATAAAAAAAAGAGCAGTGGTTGACAAAAAATGGTGCAGAGGGAGGCATAAGTGGTCAGAGCACAGAGAATTTTTAGGGCAGCGAAGCTATCTGTTTGCTTTTGCAATTGGGGACATGGTGTGTAATTGCCCGAAGCCATGGAACTACACAACACAAAGAATGAACCTGAATGTGAACTACGGATGTTACCTAAAACATGCACACACACTGGTATACTGATTGTAACAAATGGTTCGCACTAACTGAAAGATGTTAAAAACAGGAGAAATCATGTGTGGGGAATGAGGAAGCATATGGACGTTCTGAGCTTTCTATTCAATTTTTCTATAAACGTAAAACTAAATATTAAAGTCTATTAATTAAAAATAAAAGAATTATTTTACCTCAAGTATTATTGTTTTTTTTTCCATTTTTCCCTATCTTATTTCTTTCTTAACAGAAATTTGAGTTGAAAGTGTCTTAAATTTACCGAGGATCAAACTGGTTCTCCAAATTCTCCTACATCATCAGTATTTCAAAATATTTCACTAAAACAAAATCCTATTTATTGTTTCTGTGCCATTTGGAAATAATTGGCACACGTTCGTTCCAATCATGAAGTTGAATCCTCGGAACATTTTGAGTTAACAAGATGCTCTTGTTCCCCTCAGTTCTGTCCTTTCATGTCATCACATCTTGGTAGCTTTCTCCCCTTTGTCTTCTTGCTGACCTAAACTAGTTCTATAAGAAATCTGTGCCCTGTGCTGTGGAGGAGGAATCTTGCACAGAATGTTCAAAGGGTCCCTTCCCTTGGCCTGATGGAAGGAGTTTTACTACATCTCTCACCAGCCCTCTTGATCATCCTTAGGTGTTCCACAATAGTCAACTCCAGAACGCGCTGAGTTTAACTCTGAAGTGTGGGTCGTTATCTTAAAAACCTTGGTCACACATATCTGGGATGATCCACAAAGACTCTCCAGATATTTATTTAATGAGAGCAGCAAACCCAAACAGAGAACTGTGTGGTTACAAAAAGAATTTTAAACAAAGTCCTTGAGCTGGGTTCAACCCCTGTCTTCTGTAAACAGTAACCCTCCCCGTGCCCCCATCATCCTGATAGTTATTCCACAGAGGCCAGAGTTATCTGCCTTGAGACACTGAAATCACAGAGTGTTATACTTCCTTCAGGCAGAGAAAAACCTGTAGACCTCAAGCAACGGAGGCTGATCTCATAGCAGGACTGGACTTAGGAGCAGGAATATTGTCCCTCTTTCAGCTCCAAAGTTAGGCTTCTGGTCAGAGGAGTCTAGAAGGAAGACTGGTAGGCCCCACAGTGTGTCAGGCACTGTTAGGTATTTTATAGACACCAGACCATTTAACCCTGGAGATGGGTATTAGTTCATAGATGAGAAGAATGATGGACAGGAAGAGAAAGCTGCCTAAGTGAAGTGCCAAGGTCATTTCTCTAGAGCTGGTATCAGCCAAGATACAGCTGCAAACCATGGATATGATTTTAACTTTTCTAGTAGTCACATCAAGAACAGTAAAACTGTCAATTACATTAATTTTAAAATATACTTTATTTAGTTCAATACATCTAGAATATTATGTCAATGCAGACCTTACATAAAAATAAATGCCACAGAATTTGGTGTGTGTTTTATGCTTGTAGTCCATCTCAGTTGGGATGGCGTCACATGGCGTATGGGCTTGGTATCAGATAGTGCATTCTAGATCTCCTGCATTTATCCTTGGATCCAGCTGCATCACTCAAGGTCTGTTTTGCCCTAGCCCTTTGCTGAATTGTGGTCTAATATGATGCCCTTGACTTTTGGTGAAGAACATCCCATATGAAATGTCACACCCCCTGCTGTGTGTGAGTCAGTGACTGTTCTTGGATCATTCTCTGCTTACTCTATTTAAGTGAAATATTTTATTGTTGTACTTTCAAAATGATATAATTCCATCTTTGTCAAAATTTGTATTTTGTAGCCGATTCTATTTTATTTCGCATTGGCTACTAGGAGGCTCAGGAACAAATTGTACTCAATTCTAACTATGCATCTGTTCATGATTTAATGAGGGACGATAATGACATGTTTTGTGAAATGTTCTGGACTTCATAAATATGCACCATGTGTTCACAGTAAAGTTTTCTTTCTTGGGTTGAAAGTGACTTAGACTTTTTCTGGTAATGAAAAGATGGTATATATTTCTTTCCCAGGCAAAAGGTACTAGATAATATTTAATATGTGAATAGCCCTTGGAAATTTGCTGTGAAGTTACAAGACATAGCGTGGACAGTTTTTAAATTTTTAATTTGCTTTTGAGTCTTTCCATAATATTTCTTCCTTGAAAATTCTTAAGCTGTGCTTAAGAATTAAGTAAACCACAACTATTATCTCTTTCTCTTGTGGAATAAAAAGAAAGAGACAAATTTATTTTTGTCTACATGATGGGGAGAACTCTCCTTGTTATGTATAATGTAGGCAGACAATGAACACAAATGAAGGAGGAATGATGCTATGATATAGAGCTTTGTATGCTTTCCCCAACTTCCACTGGATTTGCAATGAGGTCTGTGCTATTCTGTTTGTTTTGAGAGGATCTACTAGAGAGGTTTCCAGAGCTGGTGCTGATGTGTGGTTGGCCCTCTGAAAGGCATTTCCATAGAACTATGGAAAATTAGAAACACCCAAGGGAGGTTTTCAAGCCTTTGGAGTCATCCAGTGTGATCCCCTCATTTTACAGATGAGGACACCATAGCTATATTTGCCTGCAGTTGATGGTTAACTGGGTGTACAGAGATGAGAACATTTGTAATAGTGCCACCTTTCTGAATTGCAAAGAGCAGGCACATTCATGGAATTTTGAGTGGAAAGAAAGGCCATTTATCCACTTTAGAGCATGAGAATTCTTAAGTTCCAGACTCCAAGCTCCATTCACTTGAGCTTGTTTGACTTTACTTTCTTATTGGACTCATGCTACTGTGTCAAATCTTAGCTCTCAGGCCTTAAAGAACCCTTATTTCTGTCCAAAGTGTGTTATGCTGTTGGTTTTGCTTCTCTTTGGTGATTTGGGTCACCATCTGGAATTGAAATGATTTTTTCAATAGAGTTTAAACACTGAGATAGTGACAAAAATAATAGCAGACCTATTCTTTTCCATTTCTTGGGCTCGCACTAAGCACCAGCCAAGGCCACACAGTAGATAGACAGTTAAATAAGACAAACTTTAGTCCTTTGCTTTTGTGTCACAAAATCCATATGTGCTAAGTGGAAACTTGTTTTCTACCTTCTTTTTTCTGTTCCTTCATCCATTTTCCCCTCTCTTTTAAGTCTCTCCCTCTATAATATAATCCATTCTTCACAAATCGACCAGCATAAGATCTCAAAATCCAAATCAGATTATGTCAACTCTGTTCAAACCCTTCAATGCAGTTCCAATTAGATGACAATCTCTTCTCAGTCTACTGTCCTCTTGGCCAGCAGATATCTAGTGGCAATGGGTACCTGCCACTCCTCTATTGCACTGTCTATGACTTACTTTGCTTTGCATGAATTTCATGACGCACAGGCTGAGTGTGTTAGTTTCCATCTACACTGTAGGGATACTTAGATTATATTTAAATTCCCCTAATAATCCCAAAAGGGCCTCAGCAACTACTTTAAATATAAATTTCTAAATCTGTACTAAGATATGCTCTTAGGCATACCAATTATATTTATATTTATATTTTAAATCTGTACTAAGATATATACTAAGATATATTAATTAGTATAAGCCATGTTGAATAAATTTTAACTGATGAAATGGAAGACATGTGATTGGATGGAAAGTTATATAGCTCCCCTTCCTGCCTTTACACATGTAAGGTAGAAGAACCTGGCAGATGTAGCAATCTTGAATTTTCTGAGTGGCCGCCTTGGTCTAGAGCTCTATTTGGCTGCGTGCCTCCACTGCAGAGGAGGGTGCCGACCACCAATGCTTCTGTCAGATTATCGTTTCCTCTACTTCAGGGCTCACATTTCAGGCCGGGTACTTATAGGGGCCCTACAGGACAGAGCAGGTTGCATGACTGCCTTTCTGTGTGCTCAGAGTTAAATGCTTGGGCACCCAGTGGATGTAGTCTGAGGCTTGCCTCCACTGCAGTATGCCCCTTGGCACATAATCGTGGAAGAGGAACCATATGACTAACCTCTTACTGACTGTCCTAGAGTAGACTGTGAACTATTAGATGAGGTCTTGCTACCCTCATAGAAGCAGAGCCCTTTAACACCTCCAGAACACTCTCTCACAGTTCCCTTTGCCTCAGATTCTCTCCTTTTTATCTCCCCGTGATGTTCATCTTCTGATTTAGCTTAGTGTCAACTTAAATTTCAGTTTCTCAGAGTGTCCCTATTTGATGATTCTTTCTATGTAGGTCCCCTTATGTGTCATTCACTTGCCCGATTGCTCTGATTCATCTCTACCCCTCTCCTGTTCTGCTTTGAATCATATTGAATGGGTCTGGCCAGATGTAGTAGAAAACTGAAGAGTAGAAGTGAGAAGCCGTGCTACTGAGTTTCCTGTGCGCTGTCTGTCGGCAGCTCCAGTGAACAAGCCCCGCTTCTGCTCTTGACTCATGTGGAGAAGCCCCCTTCTACGAGTCTAGCACCCAGAAAGTCTCAATTTTCAAGCTGGGATCGTACTGCCTCTTCCTATTGCCTCTTTGCTCCTGGTCAACACTTGGAAGAGTTGCAGGCTTCCTAGGTTTGCTAGTCTCTGACTCGTCTCATTGCCCTGTATGTTTTCTGTAATATGTACAATTTCCTTGTATTAAGTCCCTTCTGTTTACAAGATCCAGATGGCTTTTGTTCCCTGATCAGGTCCTGTTGTGATACACCCTGTTAGAGTAGATTATGTCATCCTGCTTTGTGTTTCCTCCACAGCTCCTTTCAGGGTTATGTTTCCTTACTTGTTTCTGTTTCCTAGCATCATATGTATTTTCCAATTTAGACAGAAATCTCCATGACCACAGTCTAGGTACTTTTGGTCATTATTGCATCCTTAATATCTCCAGAGACCTAGGTATTCAATAATGATGTATTAAAAGAACAAATAATTCTAGTTCTTGGGTCTTTTAATCTTGGATCCACAAATCACTCGATTCCATAGATGAACTTGAGGATAGAAATAAACATTTTGAAATTAAATGCTAATTTATAAATAAATGTCAGATGGAGTTTTTACTTCATTGGTAAGAGCCCATTACTTTGATTAGTCTCAGAGTAGTAAGACCCTTGAAAGTTAAGAGACAGGGCATCTGGTGGGAGAAATGTTCACATACATAGTTTCACTGTTAATAAAGTACTTGGGAGCACAGAAAAAGGAATGAGTCTCTCGTCCCAGTTGTTCAAGTCCAAACCCTCAGGAGTCATCCTTGATACATCATTTCTCTTACTCATCACAACACTTGTTCATCATCATTTGTATTAGTTGGCTCTATCTTAAGACACATCCAGAATTTAACCTCTACCTTCATTATTTCTTTTTGTTTAGTCCATGAGTATCAGTGATGAAGTTCAATTACTTGGTTAAAGAAATACACACTAGAGAATTGAATTAGCTTTTGCTGTTCTGGGGTGAATTTTTGACATAAATAATGAATAAACAGAGAGGATTGGATTTGGATGGTGGTGGGATTGATGGTAGATGGTAGAGTAAGGTTTAAAAGGATAAACAACAAAAATTGTGTGTGTACACACACACACACACACACACACACACACATATGTAGAGAGAGAGAGAGAGAGAGAGAGAATGTGCATGAGTGCCAACCATAACAAATGCTTACCAAAGAGTTCCAGGTCATTCCATAACTCTTTTTCAGCCTCTCCCATCTGTCATCCTGAAATGCTTGTGAGATTGACTTGAAGGAACACAGTCAGCTTTTGTTTTTGGAGACTGCAGGATAAATATTACAGATTTGGAACTGTTTGGCTCAAGACTTCAAAGTCTTGAATAAAGCTGCTGGATGATTTGGAAGCCACCTGGCAGGAAATTTAGCTTTTTTCAGTTCAGGGTAATTTTTTTTCCTTCCCATCCTTTAATTCCTACCTGCCCCCCTCCATCCAACCCAGGACCAAATTAGCAATTTGGATGCCATAGCTGCAGTTTCAATGTGGGTACCAGCCAAGGTCACGGGGCTCAGTATGTAAGCAAATGCCAGCTGTATTCCAGATAGGATTTCCAAGGCCAGAAAGGCAGAGGGAGGGGAATCTGGGTTTCCTGATCTTGGTTTTTCTTCTTTTCCACACACACACACACACACACACACACACCCCACTTTTCTACTTTTAATTTCCTGCTTCTAAAACAAATGATGTGACAACTTTCTGGTGCTTTCCTACTGGGATTCAGGCTTCTTCCCTTGGTCCCCTTCCTCACGGATGTATAAACTCTGTGCATGGAATGCAAAAATAAGAATAGATGGTAAGAGGGTGTGGGATTAAACCACTAAGAATTATAATGAGGGCTGACTGAGCTCCAAAAATTGACAGATCTTTTGAAACCTAAATTCAAACTCTGCAAGAAGTCGATTTGAATAGCCACATGATGATTACACTTAGCAAAAATTAAATAAACTTGACTCTGATTCATGAGTTTGCTAGTTGTCCTTGTTTTAAATGTTTATGTTAAAGATCTTCAGGATTATTATGCATCATAAGAAGCTATCTATATTTTTATCTAGCTGTTTACCTACCTGTCTTCATCCAGATGTGGACATATGTGGCCTATGTCTATAATGACTCAGCATTTGCACTGATAAATATTTGGGCATCCAACATAGTCAATGCATGATCTACATGCATGGACCTTGTATGGTCCACTGTCAGTATGGCTTTCTGCCTTCTGAACATTTAAAATCAATTCTGCTCTTTATAGTGCTGATGATTGTGACACGTTATTCCAAAACATCATCTCCATAAACATCTGTCTAATTTGAAAAACTAAGGAGATCAGTGGAGCTGAAGAAGGGGATAGAGGGAGAGGGAGGAGGAATAGGAAAAGGGAGGAATGGTGGAATGAAATTGACCAAATTATGCTATGTATATATACAACTATTTCACAGTGAATTTCACCTTCATGTACACCTATACAGACCAATTTAAAAATAATAAGTATAAAACCAGTGGAGTAAAGTAAATGGGGAGAGAAGAGGCAGGGCGGGGGGTGGGGGAAGAGTACATACTGCGAACTGAACTGGAGGAAATTATATTCTATGCATGTATAATTATGTCAAAATGAACCCCAATATCATGTACAGGTATAATGCAATAATAAAAGCACAGAAGAGCCAAGAACAGTTGTGAACTATACCTTCTAATTAGTTTACTGGATCACCTCTTTGTGAATGATTGTGGAAATTTTATTGAACTGGGGTGCTTTACACAGGGATTCCATGTCCCTTTACCCCTTTAAAGCCCTAAAATAGTCTCTATTAAAGCAGTGGATTTATAGACATAGATCCTCCACTCAGCAAGCAGTGCTGAGAATCCGCTGTGCCAGGGATGGCATCCAACTGTGAGGACAGTACAAGGAGTACAGTGACAAGGAGTTCGCAGTCCTGGGAGGATGAGGCAGTAAGTCAGAGGTGGTAGGTGCTGGGATCCAGATTGTGAGTCCCGGAAGTGGCAGGAGCCTCCAGGAAGTAGACCTGACCTCCAGCCACTCTCTGTGAAAAGCATCTATTTTGGAGGAGGTGATGGTGTTTGAAAGATTAGCAGGAGTTAGCCAGGCAGAGAGGATGGGGTGCTAGGTCCTAGAGAGTGGGTCTATAAATTGGTATGTGTAAAGGTAATTTTTACCACTGGGATTCTATTTCTGGAATCTCCAGGGTGAAGACATGGGGAGCAGTAGCCTGGTAAGACAGTGATTGAGAATCAATATCCTAAAGGGTTAAAAAGGGCCAGGAACATTGTAAGCTAGAGGTTACTATGATCAGGTTTGCGTTTCTGAAGGCTATTTTCCTCTTGAACTCCAACTCATTGTGATTCCTTGAGAATGGGGTGCAGATTTTTCCAACTGACATTCCTGAATCTCAAAGAAAGAAGCAATAAAATTAGATTATGTAGAATATTAAATACCGATTAAGAGCAGAACCCAGACTAAACAGAAGTGTTGAGTACAGCATATCCTAATATTCAGAGGTATCACCACCAAATTCCTATTAAGTCAGTAGACTAGGTGAACTTTTAGGGATTGTCAGGATTTAAAGCCCTTAGAAATGTAATGTGAAAGCATGCAGTCTTTTAGGATTTCCAGAGTTCTGGGTTATAGGGCTGCCTTTGGTTCTGCTGATGAAGGGAATATAAGGAGCAAGAAGAGGAGGAAAATCATTCTCAAACAATTGCAATGAAGGTCCATGTGTCCAGACTGGGGATGCAGATCCTCATTTAGATGCAGGCTGGAGGCTTGGCTTGGGGCAAAGAGGTCTCTGGAGTGAGCCAGCCATGCTGGAATCCCACTTCCTTTTCTTATCAATAGGTATCTATCCCTGTGGCTCTGACTCCTCATTTGTAAAATGAGTATATTTATCAACGTCCAATAGTTGAGGCTATTGTAAGGACTAAATGCAAGTTAATGTGTATCTAATACTTAGACACAGGCCTGCACCTAATAGGCTGTCCTAAGTGTTAGCTATTATTATTTTGTGTGGTTCCCATCACATATTAAACCAAGTACTTAGCACATAATGAGATGCACTAAGTATTCATTCCCTTTCTCAATCCATGGTAAGAAAACAGGGTCATGATGAGAAGAATGTGACCCAGGCGGCAGGGCTTTGGCCCAGCTGACCTATCAATGGCCCACCTGCTGCTGACTCTGGCTCTCTGATCAGAGGCAGGGGTTTCTCTGTGCTGTGTGAGTCCTGGGTTATTGGTCTGCTGAAATCCCTATCCTGCATCTGGGGGACACAAAACAAAACTCTGCCTCCTGGAAAATTGCATCTTTACCAAGATTGGAAAACTGTCCTGTGCCATCCTGTCTTCTGTTGGCCCAGGTTTTCTTTTTCATTCCAAATGGATTTGCATTGTGCTCCAAGCTTGACTGAGCCTAGAGGGCATTTCATGTGATTCCTGGTCTGATTTCTCACAGTTTCTCTCTCTCTCTCTCTCTCTCTCTCTCTCTCTCTCTCTCACACACACACACACACACACACACACACACACTTCTTTTAAGGGTCCCAGATGGTGAAAAGTTCATTTTATAGTTGCCAAGGAGTCCTGAGATTTCTCCGCTAGCACAATGGTCTGAGTGTGCTGCCTTGCTGTGATCCAGTGACAGGTTGGCAGAGCAGCTGGAAGCTCATCTTAAACAATGACCTCAAACCTTCAACCCAAACACCACAGCTGCACTCCTGGAACCAGGTCTGTTTTCCTAGAATATCTGGTTACAGCATTTTGAAAATGAGCAACCTCATTATCAATAGTGTTTCTGAGAACCAAGCACTCTTTTAGAAAATGCCAGCTCTTCAAGGATGGAAAGAGCTGCAAGGCAGACACATTATTTTGCCTGACACCCCATCCATTTGGCACCACCTACCCAATCCCAACAGCTCAACTTAGCAAAATGAACAGCAGGATTCAACTCCTATTAAGAAGCTGGGGTCCTGGGTGACTGAGGGCTGGAGGTTCCAAAGAATAGGAAAGATTTCTGAACCTGTCAGCATTACATCTCAAGAGAGTATATTGGACTAGAACCCGAGTTTGATTTCCCAGCTTTGACATCTACTAGGGTATAATCTTCAACAAACATTGAACATTTTCCATCTCACTTTCTTCAACCTTGAAGTAGGATAATTATTTTAAAGAAATAGTTTATAGGAAAATGCCTTGCAAATTAGAAAGCCTTAAATATTTAAAATATTTACCTATTCTTCTACTTTGATGTTTCCTTGCTTCATATGTTTATGTTGATATGTATGAGTTATTTCAGGCTTCTCTAACAAGATACCGTAGACTGAGTGGCTTAAGTGACAAATTTATTTCCCACAGTTCTGGAAACTGGAGGCTGGTGTCTGGGTACCAGCATGCTTGGGTTCAGGTGAGTGCCTTCTTCCTGGTTTTGTTCTCATATGCCTGAGAGCAGAGAGAAGAAGCAATCTCTCTCCTTCCTCTTCTTAGAAGGGGGCATTGACTCTATCAGGAGCAGTTCACCCTCAAGACCTTAACCTCTCAAAGGCCCCACCTCCAAATACCATCATATTGAGGATGTGGGTTTCAACTTATGGATATTTAGAGGACACAAATGCATAACACTATGCGTATTATCTATCTTCAGGAAGGATAAGGTAGTGTTGACCTTGCACTATGAAGTCAAGTTCAAGTCTTCCCTGTCCTTTAGAACTTGAAGGAAGGAGACTCCCACTCTTCCTTTGTCACCCTGGACTGCAGTTTCTTAACAGGTATTGTGTCCTGGTGTTAATTTTTTCTGGACTGGACTATTGGACTTGGCTAGGTGATGCCTAAGGGAGGGGGTGACAGGCAAGAGAACATGTCGGCTTTGCAGCTCTTGCTCTTCCTGGTGAGCTGACAACTCTTAAGATTACAAACGTTTAATAGTTTAGGAAGACAAAATTCATTTGAAGTAAGTTCAGAAACACTGTTCTTGACACAATGATAGGCAGAGTGGGCATAAAATAAGTGTGTAAAGAATGATTATGTTGTTCTTGGTCTCCTGTTTAAGTGTACAAGGAACTATGCAATGTGCATTCTTTCAATTCCAATGTGGAGATACATTGTGTGTGTATGTATGTGTGTGCATGTGCGTGTGTGTGTGTGTGTGGTTTTTATTTTTTCAATCTGAAAAGCATGAGTATCTCTTTACAGAAGAGAGCTCTTAAGGGTTCCTTGTGTTTGAGGTGGCTAAGTGGCTAATGGGGTTCATGGAATCTATTGAGAGGTACCTACATCCAAAAATCCTGCTTCCTACTATGACTTTCAGCACACTACCTAACTTCTTTGAGCTTTAGATTTGACATCTGTAAATTGCATCAATGCCTACCCCACTGAGTTGTGGTGTAGATGGAATGAAGTAGCACATGCAAAGCATATGATATTATGCCTGATCTTTATTAGTCTCTCAATGTACGTTTAGCATCCTACAGCCATGATAAATGGAGTGGGGGAGTTACAGGCATGGGGTAGGGGTGACACATGCATCTGGAGTCCAAGGATGAGAGAGAAGCCCAAAGAAAGTTCCCCTAAGAGTACAACCCAGCCCTGTGCAGAAGTAAGTCCAATGGAAAAAGGAAGATCACACCAGAGTTTTGAGGCTGAGTATATACTTCCATTCCAATGGGAAAACTGTGCTCACCCAAGATTAACCCTCAGGAGACCCATTTAGGATCTGTCACTGAGTTTATCCAAGGAAACAGTTGACATTATGATTTACAGTCATGAGGCTGGTAAGGAACAGAGAAATGGGAAAGGGGAGGCAAGTTTCTTTCTTTCTCTATTGCCTCCCCAGGTGATATCACCAAGTGTAAGATTATTAAACACCATTTATGTGCTGATGTCTACCAAATTTATATTTCCATCCCGGACATGTCTCCAAAACTTTAGGCTTCTAAATGCAGCTGCCTGCTCTGTATTTCTTCTTGCATATGTATTATTTGTATACATCACAACTTTAAAATCACTTTTGGTCCTTCCTCTTTCTATTCCTGTGTAGTTGTCTCCTATGATCCTTTGGATCTCATGCATCATTATACAATCTATTTAAAAAGTAAGTGTTTGTAGGGTGATATACTAGGCACAAGGACTGTGCCTACTACTAGAAAAACAGGATAAAATAAGAGACAGTAACTGCCTTCAGAGAACTCAACATTGGAAATGGCATATTGCCCTCAAAATATTGAATGCATCTGAGTGTTGTAATGATATAGAACAGAAAAGGTAGAGAGTTGGAGTGATTCTTAGGTGACATTCGGAGCTACTTCTTGAAAGATGACAAGGAGGTTGCTGTCTGGTGAGTATGGTGGCCTTATCATTCCAAATTTGTTAATCTCACAGGTCATCTCTGGTCTTATGACTTGCATCTGCTGATAGAATGTGAGCAGAAACAATACAGGCTATCTTTTAGAAGCTTTTTCCTTCTTTTATAGGAATATTATATTTCAGAAAGGGATTTTTCCTCTAGCCTGGATCTTGGACTAAAGACCATGGAAAAGAGCAGCAGCCAACACAAAGGTCAGTGAGAAATAAAACTTTGTTGTTGTAAGCCATCAAGATTTTTGAGTGGTTTATTGCTGCATTGAAATGAGTAACACTGAATAATACAAATGTTGGTACACAGTAGAATGCAGTAGAAAAACCTACAATGTATGACCCTGGCACTCATGTTGAGTATTAGATAGCAAGGAAACTCGTTGGTGACACATGTTATTTAGTGGAGAAATGGTTAAACGTTTGCTTGTGATAAACTGAAGGCAGAATATGTACCTACATAAAAGGTATACATATGAAAATTCTGTGTAAAAACCACCCCATGACTCAGTTGTATACAAATGTAAGCATTTATTTCTTACTGATGTGTTCATAAGTTGGCTGGGGTTCCTCTGAGCTAAACTAGCCTTGGCTGGGCTTAGCGCCAGCTGTAGTTGAGCTTGGGTATACTCCATGTGTTTCTCAAACTTCTTGGACCATTATTAGCTTATTGTATTAGCCTATTTTTTATTGCTATAACAAAATTGCTGAGGCTGAGCAACATAAAGAAAAGAGAATTATTTAGCTTACGGTTTTGGAGACTAAAATTGCAAGATCAGGAGGCTTGATCCATTTGCTTGATCTCTAGTGAGGATTTCACGGCAGATGGCATTATGGTATGAACATGAGCAAGAGGGGAAAGATGGTGAGAACAGGAAGACATAGAGAAGAAGGAGCTACTCTTTCTCTTTTATAACAATCCACGTTTATAGGAACTAACTGGGATTCCATGAGAGCTACACCAATTTCTCCCCAGAGCAGGACCCCTAATGACCTAATGTCCTTGTCCTCTGCCCCAGTTCTTAAGGTTCTACCATCTCCCAACATCACCACACTGAGGCTAAAACTTCCTACACTTGAACCTTTGGGGGACACACTCAAACCACGTCCAGAACATGACACTCAGTGAGGCATGTTCCTCTTGAGATGAAATGCAGCAACAGAAAGGAGAGGCAGTAGCTATTTGTTAAACCATAACGCAATCTACTCACCTCCTAATGAACTTGTGGCTGTGGGTGAATCAGTGGGAAAGCGCACAGACACTGTGGCCATGTGTGAGAGGTGTTAGTTATGGCCCAATGCTTGGTGGACTCTGACCTTGGGTAAGCCACAGTTTCTCTAAATACCAGTTTCCCAATTGGAAAAACAGTGAAAAACTAACTTCAGTATTTTTGCAGGGAACGGAAATTTTAGCTAACCCAAATAAAAGCAGTGATTCCGTGATGGTGTAGATATAATTCAGGAATTAGATCTCCTGGTGTCCAAGGGAAACTCAGCAAGCAGGCATCAGGATAGAGGACTAGGCAGCCCCGGGGAACTTAGGTCTATTGTTCTGCCATTAGTGTGCCTCACTTGAACCCATGTGTGTTCTCTTCTATTGAACATCAGTTGTATGTATGTTTGTGCAAAGACACACAATATTGCAATCACATAAATATGTAAATGAAGAGAACATTTTTTTCCTCAATAGAATCTCTTATGCTTAAATAAATCATCTTATTTGGACAGTGGAATTCCAAGAGAAAATTCAGGTCTCCAATTTTTTGTCTATGATAAGAAGAGTAGGATTTGTTTCACTCCTCAGAGGGAAGAGGAAGCAGAGATAAAAAGAGCTTTTTAATATGCAAGTCTTGAATTGGAGTTTACTAAAAAGAAAATGCCAGGGGTGAGAATATTTTTTTTCCTAAATATTTGTGAAGGTTAGCATTTCAAGTTTGGGTCAGTATGGGGCGAGACCGAAGCTGTACGCAGCTGACTGTGAGCCAGAGGAGAGAACTGGATACACAAGTCCTGAGAAAATGACAGGTTATTCAGGCAGTCTTGGGTTTTAGGAGAATTTGAATCAATTTTACCTAATTATGATTAGCACTACATCAAATCTAGGCCAGCAGGGAACCTCCCCAGAGTCTAGCACATCAGAGGGCCCCTTTTAGGTTCTCTTCCAGTGGTATCCATCTCCATGGAATAAAGAGGTTATGGAGTCAGGGGGTACACACATCTGGAATCTAAGCTCTTCTATGTTCATGGGACCCAGGACCACTGTTCAAATGGTCCCAAGCTGCAGACTGCATAGACATCTTGCCCACATCCCTCCTTTTAAATGTATTCCATTTCACCAGTGTGCATACTCTGGGGACAGAGGAATGGCTAAAAGAACTTTGTTTGCAAATATGTCAATAAAAGTTGGGTGTCTGGATCCAAGGTTGTCCAAATTCATGTATATGAGCTGGGGAGGGAAGAGAAAGAGTTTGGCCAGGAGCTTCCATTGGCATGCCTACCCTAGTCCCTAAAATCTTAGGGAAAGATTAGCTCTAAAGGGCACAGAGACCCTAACTAACATCCATGCAGCGAAGCTCTATCTATAATACAAGGTATGTTTTGAGTAATCCTGACTGAGAATTAACCACAAATCCCTTCCTAACTGGTACAGTAACGAGATTAACGAGGCAGGAAAAAAAAATCCAGCTACAATTTTAACATTCAAAAGCTCATCCATCTCCATTTGGTTCTGTAAGAAAAACATGTCATGCGCTGCCACCTGTAACGCGAACCAGGCAAGACTTGGTTTCCACACAAGGCAATCACTCTCCACTCTGAATGCCAGAATGTTCTCCTTGGAAAGTTTATGGAGAGCTCATATCCTGCCTGTTTGCCTTTAATAAAGAAATGTTAAATATTTTAAAATAACCTTTCTTTAATGGGCCAGGAATATGTATCCTCAGGACTTCTGCTTCTTTAAACATCCTGAGGGCCATAAAATCCCCCTGACTGGACTGGCTGCCATCGCAGGGGTGTGCCGGACTCGCTTGGTTTGTGGAGTTCTCCCTGGTTTATGGGGCTGTAGTTGGGGTGGGGAGATGGTCCCAAGCTTCCATGGTTGCTCATTTATTTGCGTTCATTGTTTTTTGCATTCTTCCTGATGCTTGACCGAGCAAACTCCACGCTTTCTTTCTTCTAGGCTCACTTTTCTTTGTCTGAAGAGACTTAAATGCCTTGCCAGGTGTCCACCATCCACACAGGTCTCTGTCTGTCCCCACTATCCCTCACCCTTCTTCTCCAGGCCTCCATGCATGGGCTGCAGAGGAGAAGGAGCTCTGAACTTCAGATTGGAAGGCTGAGCTACAAATCCAAGGCTTTTCACTTACTAACTGTGCTAGGTTGGGCAAGTTAATTAAAAATACCACTTTTGGAAAGAAGCTAGGCTTCCATTTTATCTCTTTAAAAAAGACTTCTCCGGGCCTACTATGTGCTGGGAGCATGAGAGGCACAGGAAAGCAAAGATGAAGCATGAAGATAAACAGAGAGCAAATTCCTTGTGACGTTGCTCCCCTTCCAGGCTAGTAGTGAGGATCCAACACATGAATTTTCTAACTCTGTACTGTAGACGAGAGCCATGGGGGAATAGGAGAGTACAGACAGAGACAGAGTCTCCCAACCTAGTTTCAGGGATTTATATGTTTTTAGTATTCAATCACTGCCTGAGCTGAGGGTATCTACCCATTTAGTATTTATAACTGCTGCTTATTTATTGTAACTTCATCCACAACTTCCCTTTCAAAGTAAATCAGGAGCATGCTAAAGTCAAAGTGATTTTCAATAGTTCTGATGATTTGAAAATTGGGTTCCCCTGGGGTATTGCAAAACTGGGCTTGGGTCCTTAGTCCTTGAACAAGTGGAAGGTCTTTCACATTGGGAGGCAACAGGAGACCTCCAGTCTAACAATAGAGATCATTGTGCAGTGGTGGGGCCATAGGGTCAGGAGTTAAAATCAGAATACTCTAAATACAATTCATAACACAGAAAAAGGAAATTTTCCATCGCTACAAGCTCCTCGAGCCATTGATTGGAGTTACAGATACTGCTGTTCTCTCAGCAGAAATATATTAGGACCATATGTAAAGATAAATATTCTGGTCTGAACAAGATATGAAAACAAGAATCCAAGAGCAAGCCGGCGGGGAACCTCAGGGACTGCTGTGTTTCCACCCACACTAAAGAATATTCGGAACTGTAGGAGGCTGACATTCTCTTCACCCTTTCATTTGCTCATTTATTCAACAAATATTTATTGAGCACCTGCTGCGTGCTGGAATGGAAGTAAAACCGGCACGGTCCCTGCCTTCGTGTGTGCTGGTGAAGGACACAGACATTAATCGGGTGATCACACAAGGTCGTCTACAGTTGTCGTGGCAATGATTGCTCTGAAGGAGTAGTGTATGGGACAAAGGAAGACTGCCAGGAGGAGAGCTGAACTTTTAAGGGGAGCCTGTAGTAGGATTCCCCGAGGAGGTGAAAACTGACCTCTGTTTCCATGGTCGTGAGGCCTTCTCTGTCTCCTCTGTTTAACTCTTCCATCATTGAGGGACCTTTGTGATTACATCGTGCCCACTTGGACAATCCAGGATCACCACCCCATCTCAAGAGCTCAGCTTCTTCACATCTACAAAATCCCTTTGGATGTGTAAGGTAATGGAGTCACAGGTCCTATGGATTAAGATTTGTGCATCTCTGGGGAGTCATGAGTCTGCTCGCACTACTGGGGCACCTATATTCAAACCTGAAGTGGAATTACAGAGGGAGTGATATAGGAAAAGACATTTTCAGCTTTATGAAACTAGAGATCATATCCCAACTATACTCTGGGTCTCCTCAACAAAGTAGATGGCAGGTTGGCTGCCTGGGCAGTATAACTAAGTAAAAGAGAGGCAGAGCCCAGAACTTAATGCCTGAGTGACATGTTTATGATATATACAGCTGGTCCACTCTAAAGGCAAATAAAATACTTGATAAGCCAAGGGATTTGTGAATTCATCTGAAAATACACAGATTCTGGTGTGGTGCCTTGCTGTCTCTATAGCAGGGATGCCCATGACAATCTAGGATGCTATTTCTCTAAATGCATCACCCCAGCCCTTGGAGGGAGTCTGGTTCCCTGCTCTTTTGGAGATTTCAAATATGCCCTGTTTATTAGCATCGCCAGCCATCCTCTTTCTCACACTTCTACCCAGAAAAATCTGAATTGGTTTAATCATATTTTTGTTTCCCTAGTAGAATTTTTCCAGTTAGCTTTTATGGTAGTATTTTTTCCTTCCCTTCTCATCTTCCTCAGGCATAAAACTTCACCATCATCCCTCTGATATAGGATACTTAGTACAAAAACTCAAGGGACCTTTAGTAACACAACTCAAGGGACAGTAACGAGCAGAGATTTGATAGCACAGCTCTGGTGCCCACAAGGCTAAGTGGACAGCTGCTCTTGGCAGCGCTTTGAAAATGCTGACCTGAGGCCTTGCCCATGACGCCACCTTCCCTTCCATCCTGCCACACAGAGTTCAAGTCCTCTGCAGGTCCCCTCAGGAGAATACCTTCCTACGAAATCAAGGCCACATGAAGGTGGAGCGGAGGTAGAGGACTGGATGCCTAGGCTGGGGGTTTCCAGAAGTCCCAAGCTAGAGAAAGTCATTGCAATAAACAACAGGCAAGGATTCAAAGCGTTGCAGTCAGGATATTCCCAAATTCACGGTGAAACCAGATGTCTACTTTTCATTTCTAAAAGCCACCTTCCTCTTTGGAGCTTCCACAAATTAGCATTAACTTATGTTTTATTTTTTCTTTGGGGGAAGGAGACCAGTGATTACTAGAGATTGAGAAGGATGGGCAAAGGAACACTGGATTTGGTCTGTGTGTACTGCATGCAAGTATTGAACTCTGGCATTGAACCGTTAGTCTTTTCTGTTGGTACATGTTAATCAAAGTAGAATTGAAAAAGTGGGAAATCTGAATGGGGGTCAAAATCCACAGAGTCTCTGCTTTCCAGCTTTAAAGACCAAGATCAGACCTTGGAAGAAGATGAGGTTTCTTCTTTCAACATCTCCGTGCAGAGCACGGGAGAGACCCCTATGCTCCTCGCCTGTGAGAGACACGTAATGACAGTCTTATGTCATGAGAAAATATGCGAGAACCAAGATAACGTGTGCAAAGCACTCAAAAGATGCCCAACGTCCAATCAGCTTTTACTAAATATTCACTTCGGGCTAAGATGATGGTGATGATGATGGACTGCTCAGTTTTTCTGACCTTCCATTCTGGTTGTATTCTCAAGGTATAAAACATAAGGACACCTAGAAAAATGGCTAGTATTTTTTCCAACTTTACTGATAAATAAAATTCTAGCAACTGACACCACTTCTTCTTTTTCTTTTCTTCTTTAAGAGAGAAGGACTGAGAGAGAGAGAGAGAAAGAGAGAGAGAGAGAGACACAGTATCAATTTTATTTAGTTTTTCATGTGGACTTCGTTGCTCTGTGACTTCACTGTGTATGTGGGTGCTGGGGTTTGAACTCGTGTACTTGCACATGCCAGGCAAGTGCCGTGACCGCCGAGCCACTGCTCCAGCCCCCTGACGCCACTTCTTGCTCAACTAGCCTACAAATGACTCTCTGCTCAAGTTTGCCTTTGATTCTTCACTTTGCATGTTTTGTGGGGGCTCTGTCAGTTACCATTTCTAAGCAACTGTCTGGCTGCTGTGGAGATTAGGATATTCTAGGGGAGCCTGAGAGAGTTTGAGAATTCTACAGCATGGAGTTCTCTAGATCCTACCACATTCCCCTAAATCATTCCTCTTGAAACGTGAACTCTTCAATGATCAGGTCATACATCCCCCTGTAACCTCACGGGCTTTGCCGTTCAGAGTGGATTGTGAGGATGATCTGCTGGAATGTTCTCTCACTTCCAAACAACCAAGTTGATTAGGGATGGACAAGTGTCTCAGGTTTACTAAGATCTCTTCACAGCCCTTCTGCTCTTTCATGCCTTTTCCCCCAAGACCCCTTTCTCATTTCCACCAGGGGTCTAAATGCTTGTTTATAAGACTCACATGGGAAAGAAGAAAAAGAACACCAAGAAGATGGTTCATTGCTCAGTGCAGCCCATGACAACAAATTTCCCAGCTTCTCTTCTTTGCAGCCCATAAACTGCTCTGTAAAATTTAAAAAGCATGAATTTATGGACCTCCTAGCCCAAGAGGAGCTAGGAGGTGAAGTCCCATCTCCAACTGATGGGCCAGGCATGCTGATGAAGCAGGAACAGGAAGTCATGCCAATTTCTGACCAATAAAACATCTTTCCTGCCTTTCCAGATTCTTGATGTTCTCTTTTCCATAGAGCACTCAGGGGGAACACAATGAGGGGTTAAAGGTCAACAAAAAGTAATAAAACAGAAATGGTAACCAGAATGCCTTGGGCTTGTCGGATACGATTGGGTCACAGTGGCCTCTCTTCTGGAGCTTTTATTTCTCTGTGTGTCCCTTGGTCAACCCACCTGTCTCAGCATCCCCTGATCTTCTATTTCAGGGAAACTTGGATTGATCATTACCAAAGATTGTTGTCAAAATTGTTCCTGCTGCACACAGAGGCCTAAGGATCCTGTGGAAATTGCAGTGACTGAGTGAATCCTGAGGGGTGATTGAGAAGCATGGAAAGTTCTCAAGCAAGTTTGGAGCCAAAGGAGAGACTTTTAGGGAAAGCATTATAGGAAAATAAGAACAGAAACTGTCTAGGTTCTGAACCCTCACCTGAAGCTTCTGAATGACCACTGTTACCTTCATCCTGTCTGTTGCCCAACTCCGGCGTATATCGAATTGACTCATGTTCGCATGGTTGGGGATCTAAAAGAGAGACAGACGGATTGAAAATGAATTGACATTGATTAGATAAAAAAATCATGAAGATATTAAAATGTCAGATAATATTGGAACTGTCAGAATTATGATAATATTCCTTGACAACTTGTTTGAAGATAAAGTGTCTTGTCTATAGCGAAAGAATGTATCCAGGTAGTGTTCCCAAATAAACTTCCTAAGGAAGGAGTACATTTGAATTAACATCAACCACTTTATGGCATGTTGTATGGATGAGACTGTCTTAGCCCAGTTTGGGCTGCTGTAACAAAATACCTGTGACTGGGAAATTTGAAAAGATCTGAAATGTATTTCTAGCAGGTCTGGAGGTTGGGAAGTACAATATCAATGAGCCGGAAGGTTCACTGTCCGGCGAGGGCTGCTCTTTGCTAAGATGGTACCTTATTGCTCTACTCAGTCATTGCCTCATTCATTCACTCCTTGAATGGTGGAGGGCAAGTATGCAGAGCACTGTGTGAAACTTCTTTTATAGGGACCTTAATTCCATTTACAAATGAGAGGTCCTCATGGCCTCATTATTTCTTAAAATTCTCATCCCTTAATACTATCACATTGGCCATTAAGTTTCAATACCTGGATTTTGGAGAGAATGCCCAAACCATTAGCAGGGGCTGAGGGATAGGAGGAGTGCAGATGAGTTTCTGTTTGGGTAATGAGTTACTGAGAACTTATCTGCCAACACCCTGGGTCGGATGACATCAGATATGGCACCCCCCTAGATCAGAACCCCTGGAGCCCAGAGAAAGTTTCAACAAAGTTGTTAATGGGGCTCAGACTGGAGCAGTGAGTGGAACATTCAAGGGTTCATCCAGTGAGAGATGTAGATAGAGCATAGGGGTTGATCCAAAATGGATTTGTCAGGGAAAGGGAAGGCCATGGCAGCCCCCAGGCAGGTAGAAATTCCAGGCTGCTAGGACAGAAAGAGGAGTATCTGAACTAGAAGATAAGCTAGTACCTCTGTTGAATTTGATAATATCTTGTCCAGAAAGTAGAAGTAGTTTACCTGTGATCCCACAACTGGTTAGTTGATGGGAACTCATGGCCCCATTCATTCACTCCTTGCCAGTGGACACTGAATGCACTGTGTTCTGGGCCAGGCACTTCAGTCTCCTGATGCTCTGCCTAATTACTTTCCAGATGGACCAAGACAACTGGATTTCTCCTCCTTCATGCACAGAATCAGCAAGGTTTTACCCCTCCTTCCTTGCCAAATCTTACTTTCTTTTGTTAAGGTAATAGGATGGGGGAAAGAGCATACATGATAGATGTTTTCAATTTGGAATGAGAGTAGTATCATGGGTTTTGGATGATGGCTCTATAAATATTCTATAAATACTCCCCAAACTGCCTGAGCTGCTTCCTCTAGGCCCACTTTGTCAACAAAGAAGTCTGAGGGGCTTGCCAGAGAGCAGGGAGTCTCAGGGCCAGGAAGATAGTCTAGAGGTGATCTGCAAATCTGAGCCTTGGAGAAAAAGCTCAGAAAGAGTAAACCTTTTGCACTAATGCCTGGCAAGTGAAAGCTGCTCTATAAATAATATTTATTTCCTTTTTGGTACAATCTTGAGTTTAGTGGTTTTATATTTTCTTACTCAGTTTCTCTCTTGATTATATATGAAGTCTCCACCCACATTGGCTTTTTGAGGTTCCAATATATACATCTGGAGTGTGTTTGCATCTGACAAGGGGAGCTGTCCTGGCTTTGTGATTTAGACAGTTGGGGCTGCACAAGGTCAGCTGCATTTTTGAGAGTTCAGATCAAGGCTCGCCAACTGGCAGGGAACAGTCACATCCTCCAAGACTACCAGCCAAGTGCATGCTCTCCTGAAAGTCAGAGCTGAAGATAAACATGGAGCCTGTAATAGCTTTTTCACTTGATCTCCTTTCTTACATGTTCCACACTTTAAATTCCTTTGCTCCATTCCTGTATTCTTCTCGATCTTTCAGGACAAACATTGAAGTAGGAAAAAACAAAAAAGCTAACTGCCCTCTTCCCTCCACCCTTCCCATCCTTTTTGAGTGACTCACTTGAACTGGGACAATTAATCTTAATCAGGACAGTATGACAGCAGAAGATATCCACAGTAAGGCACTTCAGTGCCCAAAACTGGTGAGGCAACCAGTTCCTTCCTCTGGGCCGCAGTGGGGGCAATGTGTGATGATTTGGTTGCTTTAAAAATAGCATTTTGCAAAATGAGAGCTGCGTGTATCTGCAGGATGGGCAGCAGGGCCGGGGTTGGGTAACGCCTGTGCTAACCACTGAGTGATTAGGCACTTCTAATAGTGTTGGTGGGGAGGTGATAGGCCACCAGGCCCCAAGGATCAGCTCCACCTTCCCTGGGGGAGATTAAGGACAAATAAGTTCTCATGTTTGCACTGGTGATTTTCTCCACAGAACTCAGAGCTTCCGTGCATGTATCCTTAACAATCATCCTCATTTTCTGACAGGTGCAATTACTCATCTGTCTTCTGCCCGTCTCCTGTTTTGTTTTCTCTGCATGGTTCACACTTTCCAATAAGCCATGGCAACACCTGGTACCCTCAAAAGGTTTTGGTTAACAAAGTGTACTTGTTGCAGACGGGCTCAGCAAGTCCTGAAATGACCAGGAGAAATCACCTCACCACCTTATGAGTGTGGTCTCATCTTTTCATTTGCAATTAACTGATTGAGCTTTCATTAGCAGGAGGTCTAGTATTACTTTCTGGAGGTCCAAGAACTCCAGGGATATAGTCCAAAGTGCACAGTCCTCTTTCCAAATACAAAACTGAGAGGGAACTGGAGCATCTGATCTGCCCAATTATGAGTCAGTATTGGTCCGGTTCCTGCCACAGGTGCCACAGCTGCCCCAAAGCAGACAGATGGGTGCCACTTCTGTGGTTATGCATGGATATAAACACAGGCTTCAGAGGGACACCAAGATTCCAGCCACAATGAACCATGATGCAGGAAACACTGAACTGGAGGTGGTAGGGTGTTGATAGAGATTTCCAGTACACTAATAGTAAATGTCCTCTTGTGGACTCCATTGGGATCATCCAATGCCAACTGCCACTGTTCTAATCAGGTTTCCCTTCCAGCCTGTTCTTTGTCCCCATTATGGATTTGCCTTTCTTCTCTGAACATATTGGATGAAGTTTCTTCACTCACAGGGGAAGTCATTCCGGTTATATTCCCCATTGTCTGCTCAGCTCCCAGTGCCTGGTTGCCTGATTCCAGATAAAGTCTGACCTCTTTATTTTCTATGTTCTGCATCATCATGCAACTACGTATTGGAATAAAAATGATATCCATCGGTCAAAATGTGCTCCAGGGCATCCAACAGCAGTTAGGTGTAACACAAAGTCATTGTCCTGAGACAGCACACAGACTAATAAACTTCCCTCCCATCTCTCCATCTTGGGTGTGTCATTTCAGGGTCAGCAGGGCCATAGTGACAGTGCACTTTCCAAAGTCTTTTGTCATTCATTCACCCCACAGACCTTTACTGTGCAGTGTTATGTCAGGCGTTCATCTGGGATATCGCAGGGCAGAGATGGGAAATAGAGTATCTACGCACAGTAATTATGTAGTCCAGTCAGACTAAGCAAGATACAAGCATAAACAACTGTAATTTAAAGTGAAAAATGAGATTTGGGTGGCTGTTGTGATTTGTATATGTGGTGTCTCCCCAAAGCTCCTGTGTGAGACAGTGCAGGAAGGCTTAGAGGCGAAATGATTGGGTTACGAGAGCCTCAACCCAATTCGTGTGGTAATCCCTTGACCCTGATAGGGATTAGCTGTGTGACTAGGCAGGTGGGGTGTGGCTGGAGGAGGTAGGTCCCTTGGGGTGTGCCTTTGGGGTATATTTGGTGAGCTGAACGTCTTCTCTCTGCTTACTGGTGTGGTGCCTTGACCTACTTCCCTCCGCCATGCTCTTCCACCAGGCTCTTCCACCATGATATTCCTCCTCACCTCCAGCCCAAGGAATGGAGCTGGCCTTCTATGGACTGAGACCTCAGAAGCTCTGGATGCCCCCAAAACTTTTCCTCTTAAAATTGTTCTTGTTGAGTTTTTTTTAGTAACAGTGAAAAAGCTGGCTAACATGGTGGCTTAGAAAACAGTCAGATGCAGAAACTACCTTGTTAATTTTTTGGCGGGGAGTAGAAACCAGGAGAGAAGGAATAAGGAGAAAGGAAAGAAGAAAAATTACAAGGGGGAGTTTATGAAGCTGGACAGCACTTGGTAATAAGCACAATTTCTCAATCTCACAAGACTGTCTTATGAGAAGGTCTCAGGAAAGTTCATGGTAGACAGGGGGAGGAGAATAAATTCTCCACTGGGACCCATCTCCCACTAACGAGAGCGCCCATCTAGGGAGCCTTAACCCCCCTAGGCTGTGCTTGCATGTGCACTGGCATGCATGTACTGAGAACGATGCATAGCCTTGGGTCTAATGTGTCAGTAGCAACAGGGAGCGCCAAGACGGGAGGTGAGAGGCTCAGAACAATCCTGCCAGATTGCTCTTCTGTGCAGTTGGCCAGAACCCCACAGAGATGCTGACCTCAGCAGCAACTGGGGCAGAACAAGGGCCCAGGGCTCCCTGCAGCGCCTAAGACCAAGAGGCTCTGAAGTGGCATGTAAGGACAATTTGATCCAGTAAACACAAACAAGCTCCTAATAATGGCCTTTGGGGATTTCAACTAGTTCTTAGAGGTGAAGCTGTGGATAGGAGCTGAGGGAGGACTTTTGGAAGAGGCGGATTTTAAGTGTGGCTTTGCAGAATGGAGAGGTGTAGCTGTGTAGGGTGGGGCTGGGTGGAGAGGACATCCCAAGAAAAGGAGCCCATACAATTGTGGGACAGAGGACAAAATTGGGGACAAGTGAATAATAATGCAGGGCTCAGATTGCCAGGGGACGGGGGATATGACAAAATTGAGGGACAAGGCTGAAGATGTAGGGAGGTGAAGGAGAGAGCCTGGGTGAGGGGCTTTGGTTAGAATCTTCAGACAGTGGGGGACCACTCCTGCTGTTGTGATGAATGTTTTAATTTGGGAATTTCAGTTCCCTCTGTTCATGAATTCTATTCTGTAGATTTAGACCCTTGTGTACATAACGGCACACTTTTTTTTTTTTAAGAAAACAAGTGTGAGAAATAGAGGGAGTTAACTTTTTAATTTTTTATCTGGTTTTTGTTTTTCTTCCACTTAGTTGTGTATGTGGTGCTGGATTGAATTTGGGTCCTCATGCATGCCAGGCAAACACTCTACTGAGCTACCTCTCAAGCCCCGAAATGACATTTTAATAAGAATATTATGAACTAGAATTTTGAAATTCCAGACATCTAATGAACAAATTTAAAAGCTTTGCGTGTTGTCCTTTCCATTTCTCAGATGGTTAAATTTAGATGTGAAAAGCTTAGTAGTTACAATTCTTGCTTTCATTCGTTTCTTGCATTTGTAGAGCCCAGGGACTAGATCTGGCTCAGGCATGGGCTGAAGCAGGTGCTCAGATGATGTGCCCAGGACTCTGCCTCCTCCACCTCCCCAACCTTCACCTCCCTGCCCTGGCTCAGTCTCAGACAAGTACTGCTTTGGTGGTGACAAGACTCACCAGCTGCTCTAGGCTTCTATCCGACTCACTGAGCAAGTTTGAAAATGGGCACCAGGTGGGTGATAGAAAGTTCCACCAGAAACAAAGCAAGAAATTCTGACTAGAAAATGTGGAAATAGAAAACAACACTGTTCACTCCTGGAATCTGAATTAGCCCCATTGGGATTGGAAGTTGGTCCTAACTGAGCTATCTCTTAGAGTTGGTGATGGAGGATACATGGGTGGAAAATAGCCATTGTTACATTTTTTTTAAGTCCCATAGGACAAGATGGCTCAGATGAAGGCCTAAACTCACAGGAAGAAGACTTGTTTGATCTTTTTCAATGGAAAAGATCATATCCTTGTCCAACATGCCGTGGTTAGTTTTCAATCCTGCTCAGCCTTTTCTTCTGCTAGAGAACTGAAGAAAGATTTCTCTCTGTAAATTCCAGGAGGGTTGGGTGGTACTGGGATGTGGCCTTTAGGATCTGAAAGAGAGCATAAGCCCCTATACCAAAGGAATAGACTTTTAAAAAAAATAGTTCTTTTTGAGAATGAAAGATGGAATCTCAGCATTTTATTTATTTTTTCCTTTTCCTTTTTCTATGTTTGAATTAACACGAAGTCAAAACTAGATCGCAGAGTGAAATTGGCTGCCACATAATTTAGACATGTTTGCACAACATTCCAAAAATAATTCAATAAGAATGGGTTTTTCTTGGAATTTATCACTGTGTGTCAAATGAGAGCCCAAACACAACAACTTTGTGCTAAAAAGGCATGAGACTCTGCAAAAGGAAACGACAGTGGCAGAGAGGAAGGAAACCCACGCAGGCAGTCGACTTCCATTACCTGTGACTGGGTGGAGCAGACACAGGAAACATGAAGTTTTCTCCAGGAATCAGCAACAGCTGATGGGCCCAGGGGACAAGAGGAGAGTGTCTTGGGTCTCAGAGCAATTCTCTCCTGTTGTATTTTCTCACCTCTTGAACTAAAGCACTTTTCTTACTGGTTCGAATGAAGAGGATCCACAGGTTCAGAATGTAATAAAGTAGCATAAACATGTAAGAGCAGTGAATAGGAACAGGACAGGGACTGAGCATTGGACCAAAGACCAGGAATGATGGCAGGATCTGCCTTCGTCACTGAATCACCTGAGAGGAGCCTCGTAACTGCTGTGACCCTCTATAACATTTAAATCAGGGGCAAGTAATAGATAAGATCACAAGGAGGATTATTTGAGTGCATTCTTCATCTTTCCAGTACGTTCTCCCATCTATGCAGTGCAGACAGGAGGCCCGGGCCTTTGACGGACCTCTGCTTTGGGGGCCACTATTGTTAAGCCAGAAATGAAATTTCCTGTCAGGGTCAGATTTATGTACTCGGATTCTCCAGGTGTGATTTGTTGTGTAAACTTTGAACTCTTCCTCATTTGGGATCATCATAACTGTGTACATCTGTGGACAACAGTACGTCTCTGCTGCCATTAGTGTTGACACCCCAAAGCCTTTTCCCTTCTCACATTGCCCATCTGCCTGGTCATCTTAGGCATGCCTGTGGCTGCCCATTCATCCAGCAGGTCATGGCCCTAATCTTTAGCTTTGATTTCTCTTCTGACCACTGCTGTCTACTCGACCACTTCAATGTCCGGCAGCCCCTTCAGGGCACCTGCTCCTATATGAGATTGAATAGCTACCTCTACCTTCTCTTCACGTCAGTGTTTTAGTCAGTTCAGGTTGCTATGACAGAAAACCCTAGGCTGAGTGGCTTAAACAGCAGAAAGTTGTTTCTCACAGTTCTGGAGACTTGAAGGCCTAGCTCAGTAAGGTAATGGCAGATCCAGCATCTGGTGAGGAACCTCTACCTGGTGTGTAAATGACCACCTTCTTGCTGTGTCCTCCCATGGAGACAGCATGCTCTAATCGCCTGTTCCTGCTCTTAGAAGGACACTACTCCTATCACGGGTGCAGTACTCTTATGATTTAACACAATTGATCACTTCCCAAGGCTGTCACTATCACATTGGGAGTTTTGACCTAGTCATTTCGGGAATCACAGACATTTAGTCCACAGTGCACAGTGAATGATTCAACAACCACCGTGGGTGCTTGAGCCCCAGGGGTCATGTCTGACCGACTACTCCCCCTCTTACTTACCCCTGCTTCTGATCTATCGTAACCATTCTGGCTTCTCTTGAAGGTGCCTTCGGAACCTCTTCACTGTGTCAGCTCTTCTGTGTGTTTTCCTCCTAGTCTATGCATGACCACAGCCATCAGATTGGTCTCCGTGTCTCCATTTTTTTCCCTTTACCATTCCGTCTTTCTGCTGTAGCTAGAATATTTCTTTTTAAAAAAATTCCAGGGGCTGGAGTAGTGGCTCAATGGTTACAGCACTTGCCTGGCATGGATGAAGATGCAAGTTTGAATCCTAGCACCATGTACACAATGAAGTGTCAGAGCAATGAAAGCCACATGAAAAACTAAATAAAATTGATTCTCTCTCTCTCTCTCTCAGTGTCCCTCTCTCTTTTAAAAAAAATCCAAACATGTCTCTCTTCTGATTCAGGTACTTAATTGTTTTCCCATTGATCACAGGATAAACTCTAAATTCTTCAATGTCACTTCAGTCTGTCCCCCTCCTGCCCTCACTCTTGTCCAGGACCCTAATGGACACATGCCATAAGTTCTATGCTTCAGAGAGCTCAATATTCATAAAAGATTATTATTCTCAGAAAAATCCCTTTTGTACTTTCACTAGACTCTTGCCCATCCTTCAGATACCAGTTGACCTTTCCTTTCCCCAGGAAGGCTGCTAGAATTCCTACACTGTAATCCCAATAAAAAATCATGTCCTACTTCCAGAAGTGGAACTAATAGATTCTTTTCTTCCACCTGAGTGTCTTTTACACAAATGGGACCATCTTCCCACTGCTGGACAAAACAAAAGCAAGCCTAGCATCCCCACTCACCTATGGACCCATTGAGAAAGAAGCAGAAGATTCCTAATCCACTGGAAAGGGTAGGCAAAGCTGTGGGGCAATGCAGCGCTCAGAGGCAAGCGCACCAGGCATCCCAGAACTTGTGGGCCTCCCCGGATCTTGCTACACTTTGCCTCTTGGGATAATTCAGCCACTACACTGAAGGGTTCTGTCATCTCCAGCGGCAACGACATGAAAGAGCGCATGTTCTCTACTCAGACAGGAACTGAGGTCCTTTTCAGAGGTAGAACTTTCGAGAGCAGCTAAGATTCACAAGTTAAGGCATCACTTTCAGATAATCACAAATTTCTCAAATATTATATTGCTGAAAGCCAGTCACACTTGAACAAAGTCAGTATTTGGCCATATTCAAGCTAGTATACTTTGAGATATGTCGTATAATTAATAACTAAAGGCTCTAGTTTCATTTGGTTTAGAGAGAGTTTTGATGACTAGAAAAAGTCTTATCACGTGGTGACTGTTTTCTGGGACTAAGTCCTCAAAAAAAAAAATTTCCTGGGAATATCTATGAGGTTACCCTCCTGGGTAGAACTAGACGTATCTTCCAGTTCTGGGATCCCATATGCCCCCTATTCTTCCAGCATATCTCCAACTTTATCTCATGGAGATTTATTTAACATCTCTTATGCCCATCAGGCCGTAATCTCTATCAGTGTAGGGACCCCATGTGACTTTTCCAATGCTGTTTCCAATTCCTGAACAAAATCTGTGTTCAATAAATAGCAGTTGAAGAAATACTTGCTCTTTTGCCACTGTACAGGACACTGGAGTGAGTGAAAGGAGGAAAAGCTCCCTGGCTTCATATTCAGCTGGGTTCATCCGCTGCCTTTATTCATGGAAGACAGAGTATTCTGCCACCCGCTGCTTGGGCTAAGAGAAGTCATGGGAAGAAGCTTCTCATTTGGCCAATCTGCAGAAAGGATGAGAGGGAGGAGAGAGGGAGAGGAAAGGCAAGAAGCCCATAAAACTAGGAGAACCTTTTGTAAGGGGTCAGAGGAGCTGGAAGCAAGTCCACAGTCACTTGATCACTTTCTCTCCTGTAACCTCAGATTTCCCCAGCAATTAGGCTGATGGAATATGTTCTAAATCCAAGCACTTCATGTCTCTGGGGCTCCCGTGGTCTTGATGAATAACCTCCATTGTTAGGTACCCTAATGGCACTGCCCAGTCTGAACATAAATCTTGCCTTCTTTCCCCCTATCCACTCTACCCATCTCACCCCCAGCTCAACCCTTGTGCTCCCTTTGGGTCCACAAACAATTAGGAAGACATTTACTAAATCATCCCAGCAGGAGTAGAGTGGTAGGAGAAACACCTTGTCCATAACTGCCATAATCACTCCCTTGGCCAGAAGCTTGGTGAAACAAAAACACCAATATCCTTTGCAAAACTTCAGCATCTGGAGAATCGTTCTGGGAAAGGCGATTCCTTCATCCACCCTTCTCAGCAAGATGGAGGACTAGGCCTTGAATGGGCCAGAGTCATGTGCATTGTGCATTCACAAGGCACCCCCAAGTGTCCCCAAGATAGGCCACGGTGTTGGAGGTGTGGGACAGAAAGCAAGTCACAAGAAAACTGCAGCACATCTTCAAGTCCCAGATGTGCCCCTGGAACTAGATTGCCTGTGTTTGAGTCCCAGCTGAACTGTGGCCTAGCTAGATGATTCTGGGAGAGTTCCCCCAACCCTCACAAGCCTCAGCTTTCCCTGCAAAAGAGGGATAGTAATTACTTCCGCATCTAAGGTGACTGGGAAGGAAATGGTTCAAGAAAAGCACAAGGCACTGCACCTAAAAAGTCTCCAATAAAACCAAGCTGTTGTTGTTATTATAATATTTATTATTATTATTAATAATAATAATAATAATAATAATAATTTGGGGAAATTATTTGGCCAAGTACCATCTTTAAGTGAAAATACTTACAGAAATATTAAAGGAAAATATGACTTCAAGGAAATTTCCTGCTTATAGCAAGATACTTGAGGTTATCTTATGGTACACAACTCATTTATCTATGCTATTATAGGGAGCTTAGTTGGAAAAATTTAAGAAGGCCTGAGACTTGAGTCAAATCCTGTCACTTATCTGTCTATCTATCTGTTATCTATCTATCTATCTATCTATCTATCATCTATCTATCTATCATCTATCTATCATCTATCATCCATCATTGATCTATCATCTATCTGTCCATCCAATATCTTTATATTTAGATAATAAAGTCTGAAGTATAAGGGAACATTGAGTTTTGAAACCTGAATAAAAGTCTAGAATTCAGGGGCTGGAACAGTGGTTTAGTGGTTAAAGCACTTGCCCGGTATGTGTAAGGACCTGGGTTCAAATCCTAGCACCACATACACAACTAAGTGTCAGAGAAACAAAGGCCAGATGAAAAAATAAATAAAATTGATTCTCTCTTCTCTCTCCCTAGAACAAAACAAAGCAAAACAAAACAACAATAACAACAACAAACTAGACTCCAGAGTGTCTGTTCTCTGGTCCACTCTTGTCCTGCAGATATGCACAGTTCACAATGAGCTTTTAAGGAACGTGGTGAGGGTTGTTTTCCATGTGCCATTTCCACTCATCATCCTGAATGCTGGGTATGAGTTTTCCGTTCTGTAGCCAAGGAAATGCAAGCCCAGGTAAGTAAGTTGAAGACTTGAAGGTCATGGTGATATGCACCTTCTATGAGTTGGAAAGTTTGGGTGTGGAAGACACCTGAGAGAAACAGCAGCCATGTAAGCTTGCATTCTACCACATTCTACCAGGGAAGAGAGAATGAAAGCAACAGAAGGGCAGAGATCACTGACATTCTGACCATCAGTGTATCCCAAATGTCTAGAACAGTGCCTGGCGCTTAACAGCTGGTGCATAAATATTCATTGAATAATGCTAAATGAGAAAAGAAAATGAACATTAAACGTAGCAACAAATCAATTGAAATGTTTTTTTCAATTAAAAATGCTACCGGAATTTGCATTAGGCATTTATTTATCTCCATTAGCATATTGTATAAATCCTGATCGCCTCTTTAAATGTACATTTATGTGGGGCTGGAGCAGTGGCTCAGCGGTTACGGCACTTGCCTGGCATATGTGAGTATGCGAGTTCGAACCCCAGCACCACATACACAGTGAAGTTTTGGAGCAAGGAAAGCCACCTGAAAAATTAAATAAAATTGATTCTCTCACTGTCCCTCTGTCTTTTTTTTTAATGTAACATTTACAGTTATTAGTATTTACAGAAGTAATAAAATTGGTAGAAACCAAAAGGTTTAAGAAAAATTGCACTCACCCTATACCTCAGAGACTATATTTTCCTCTTTTCAATGGAGAAAATCTTTCTTCCCTTGGAATTCTATTGTGCAGGCATTCACAGGATTCTAAAATAAAAAAGATCCCCCAATTTCTGAAGTTTCCCATCATCTCTCTTTGTAGTCTTTTTTCAGACTGTTTATTCATTTCAGGATTTCCACTGTCCTGTGTGGGGTGGACCCTCAGTCTCCCATTTAGTACCATCCTTTCTCCTCAGATCCGGCTTGCCCTTTCCTCCAACAGTGCTTGCCTTGATGACTTGCTTGGTGACTAGAATGGGAAAGACTCTCTTCTCCTTGCATGCTTGTTTCATTTACGCATTTCTCTTCCTTGGCACCTAGTCCAGAGACCTCTGGCATTAGTGTCTGTCTCTGTCAATGACTCAGCACAGTCCACCAGGCCTCAGATCCTGGGAACCACACCTTCCTGTTTCATCCCTCTCTGTGTCTGAGACTGCCGTGATCACCTCCATTGTGCACACAGTCACCAGGTGAGCCTATTGAGGCTCAGCTCCACTGTCTCTGGTTTCCTATAGCTGTAGCACCTTAGCCAGGTGTTCAAGACCTCCATTCTCTGACCCTGAAGTAACTATTCACAAACCTCCACCCGGCCTTCAGACTGCTCCAATGTCTCTGACCACATCCCAGGTGTTCAAGACACACCCAGCTCTTCTCTGCCTCCGTGTTTGGCTCCTGCTCTTCTGCTGGCAGGATCCTTCCTCCTGCAGCTTCTGAGCTGGGATAGGAAAGGTGAGTAGAACGGACAAATACTGCTCCACGATGCTCCCCTAAAACGCCCACCACAGGAGTCACTTCCTAACCTCCCAGAGCCAGGAGGCTTCACATTTGTCACCCGTCTCATGTCACATCTATAGGTGTGCCATAAGTGTAGAGGAACGTACTGGGTCCAGTTCTGCACCTGGTGAATGTTGGAGAGGAGCCAGGGCCAGAGGCAGTGCTTTGCAGTTGGGTGGGATATTATTTTTACTCCAGTCCTGTTTTTTCCCTGATTTGCTCCTTCCTGAAGGTGGTCTTTGGCAAGACTTAGCAGATATTAGCATAATAATGCATCAGAATTATCTTCTAAGAGGCAGGATTGGTGAGCCTAAGGGCTACTTCTAACAGTTCAGCATTTCTGGGGTGGGCTAGGGAGGAGGTAGAAATGGGGAGTTCAAAAGAAGATGGAAGGAAGCTGGGGGAGAAGGGAGGAAGGGACTAGGGACGTTGTCAACGCAACTGGGAATCTTGACTCCCATGAGAAACCCAACTATACACAGGCGGGCAGAGAAGATCAGAAAATTCAAAAATCAGTACCTGTATATGCTCATTTCTATCTATAACATGGGGGTAAAGCAGAGGGGACAGGAGTGCAGGGAGTGGTCGAAGGAGGGAGATCCTGGACTAGGATCAGCCTTTGTCAATATCCACCTATGCATGAATATGAAATAACGATTCCCTCCAATATGTAAGACTATGTCCAACAAATAAAAAAATAAATAAATAAGAGTTTTAGGAGAAGGAAGCATACTTCAAATGAGGTCTGGTCACCAGGGTGTCATTAATTTAATTTCAAACAGTGTACATTGGTGGGCATTTCCATCAAAGGTGGAGGAAATTATCTGCTGATGGGTGAGATCTCCTAACCCTTATGAGTTATAGACTTGGGGTGACTGCCCTAGACTGACCTGCATGCTGGTAAAGCTAAAGCTGGAATTTTCTCTCTTTTTTTTGGAATTTTTAACCTACAAGTTCATAGAAATCCTATGTTTCTTGAAGATACAAAGATTTACTTTTCTTATGTAACATGAAACCCGTACGTAAGCATACCAGGACTAGAGCAGTGACTCTGAGGTTCCTCAGGAACCCAGGCTCTTCCTCTTTTTCAGCCCTTCCATTTCTAGCACGTGGCTTTGCCTTCCCCGTTACAAGATACTGTTGCACCTCCAACATCCACATCTGTGTTCTAGGCTCAAAGAAGGCTTGAGGTCAAAAGCTTTCATTTGAGGCTCTGGTTACGTATTCACACTTTTATTTATATCGTGTTGGCCAAATTTGTGTCACATGAGTGATCCAAGTTAGAGAATCAAGTGCTTAGCAGTGAGGAATGCATGTGAGAAGTGAGTTGCAAGTGATTTTTAAGTGAGCCAAATTGTTCTGGCTTCTACACTCTCTGTCCTTACTCCTCCACTTTTATGGTCTTTGAAAATAGTAACACGTTATCTAGATTTCAGTAAGAACTGGGTTCCAGGAAATATGTGTATTTGCCAATGTATTTGTGTATCTGCTTTGGGGCCAGGGATTTATGAGTTCATATCGGCACATGTTGGGTGAATTCCGTTCCTATTAGCTCTTTTTAAATTTTAAAATTTGGGATACTTAAGAACTTTGCTTTTTAAAAAAAGATATGATTTTTATTTATTTTTATAAAAATTATATATGCTTAAGGTGTGCAATGTGAGTTTTGATATGCATAAACACAGGGAACTGAAAACTACAGTTAAGCTAACACTTTCACTCCTTCACCTAGTTACATTGCTTTGTTCATGCGGTAAGAACTCTTAAGATAAACCTTCTCAGCAAATTTCAAGTGTATGGTGCAGTATTATTAGCTGTTGTTACCATACCGAACATTAATTAGAGCTCTAGAACGTTCATCCTATGTAACTGAAACTGTACTCTTAGCATCCCTAGTAAATGCTATTCTACTCTTTCCTTCTATGAATTTTACTTTTCTCATTACACATATGTGTGAAAGCATGTAGTATTTTTCTTTGTTAGACTTATTTCATTTAGCCTAATGTCTTCCAGTTTCATCCATGTTATTGAAAATGGCAGGATTTTCTTCTTTTTTAAAGGCTAAATAGTACTCCCTTTTTATGTATATGTGTGTTTGCATATATATCACAATTTCTTTATCCATTACTCTATTGACAGATACTTAGGCAATTTCCATATCTTGGTTATTGTGATGAAAGCTGCAGTTTAATTAAAGTTAATTTTTAATTAACTTTAATTAATCCAACTCCAGGATCCTTAAGAAGGCACGCCTATACCAGTGAGAGCCCATAGGTGCTGAAAATGTTGCCTTAAGGAGTCTGAGAACCCTGGTGTGTGAAATTAAGTGGTACTTTTAGCAAACGGAGAAGAAATATATCACGAAGCTCCAATTTTTGTAGTTTTTTAAAATATTGGCATTAATTACTTTGGATTGTTGCATAAAGGAGGATTTGAATTTTGGACTTTGTAATTCCTCGCTCGGAGTTTAATATTTGGAAGAAGTTCCAAATCAAGTTTGAGTTATTCTTCTTAGGGTGCCATTGGGTTTGGGATCATATTGTTATTTAGACTTCTACATCACAAGAGATCAAGCTCACTAAATGGACACATTAAGGAAAAATAATGCAAAATAAAAATCCTATCTCTCCGATAATCCTATCTCTCCGATGTAAATATTGTAGGACTCACATTAAGCACTTAAATGCTTAATAAGCAGGGGTGGGAAGAGTTATTACTAATAGAAGGTGGTTGAAATACAATTAAATGTAATATATACATATACATGTAGAAGAGGTCAGGCTGACCTGGTGACCTCACATGAAGTTAAGCATTCAGATAAAAGTCTTTCTAAAATTGTTTCATCAACATTTCAGTCTAAGCCTGGGGCAATATCCTCAAATGACCGTAGGTGAGATTGCAAATAAAGGAAAATTTGAAGTATTTCCTTTGTGTTCAATGGAAAATAGCTAGGGTCACAGATGCCAGGTTGAAAGACAAAAAGAGAAAAAAAAATCTAATCAGGAAATGCAAAAGCTAAGATTCTAGCAAATTAACTCACCCTGATGAGTCATCCCAGATGTATTAAGCTTTCACATTTAACAGGCACTTCATTGAAAATACTAAATACCATCTGTCTCCTGCAGATGAGTTAATGTTAGTCTTAAAGCCTTAAAGTTCACATTTCCTAATTCTTTTGTTTGGCAAATAAATAGGCTTTATGTCGCAGTGGCATGGACTTAGGAATGTAATTTCTCTGCCCAATTGGGAGGAATAAATAAAAAATTCCAAAATGGAACTCTCAGGTGTGAAATGTTCTGTGGATCAATAAAACGTTGGTTCTGCACTGGATCCATCCCCAGGGCTCCTGATAGGATTGTGTTACTTGCCTTTGTAGCCAGTCTCGATTCTTCACTACAGTTCAGCCCACAAGCAAGGCTGAAATGGGACATACCTGTTGGGCCCAGTCATGATTCTCTCAGAAAGCACCTCCAAAGGGCCAAACTGAAGCCCTTCCACTCATTCCTACCCCCTTTCCTCAACAACACTTCTTTTTTAAGTATAAAAATGCTATTTAGCTCATGCACCAAATATTTGGCCTTGCATACTTTCGGTGCTTCAAGTAAGAATGGAGAAAACGATAAAGACTCATCAGCAATCTTGACAGAAGTTTAAGAAGGATCATATAGGACAATAGAGGGAGATGAGACTGGCTGTTATTTGGGAACCCAGGGACCCAACTCCACACTCCAAGTTAGATCGTGAATTCAGTGGGGACAAACACTGGATCTAATTCCACTTTTTGGTTAGAGTCCTATCCTAGTCACTAACTGGCCAAAGACCGTAGGCAAGTGGCTTCCTCCCTGGGGCCCTAGTTTTCCTTTCCTCAAGTGATGGGAGAGGGCTAACATGGGTTGAGGCCGCGCACAGGTCGTGTTGATGCAGAATGTACGAACAATGAAATAACTGAATGGGGTACAAGTGCTCACGTCACGGGGTGAGCGGGGTTGGCAGCCCTGAGGTGGGAGCTCTGAAATCCTGCTGTGTTCTGTTTTGTCTCGTGTTCTCTGCTCTTAAATGCCTAGCGTTCCAGGCCTCGCCAAACGGGGCTCTATGTATCTTCCCAGTTCCTCCGTCATTTCTCCCTGTTCACGGGCTTTCACTCCACTGAAATACCCACCGTACACACCCATTGCACATCTGCCCCTTCCTTCATTCACGTGGCTCTATTCGGCTCTGCCTTCTACCACTGTGTGCCCGAATCCTATTTCATCCCCTCATCATGAAAATAGTTTCAGGATGTCCTTCCCAAAAGTTTAGCGGGATTTATTTCTCTCTTACCAATGGTTTCTTAACTTCTGCAGAATTAACATTTTGGACCAGATACTTTTCTGCTGGGGGATGGGAAGGCTGTCCAAGCCACTGTAGGATGGTTAGTAGCATTTCTGCCTTCTACCTGATAGATGCCAGTAGTAAGAAGTAACAGCTGAAAATATCTCCAGATGTCCCCACCAAATGTCCCCAGGTGGAATAAAATCACCCGTGATTGAGAATCACTGCTCTCCATCCTATTCATGCCACAAGCAGATCAAAACCAGACCTGGTTTTTTCACTTTCAACTCCATGACCTTGAGGAATTTACTTAACCTCTCTGAACTTCAGTTCCCTATGCGTAATGGAAGAATAAAGTTTCCAACAGGCACAATTGTTGTGTGGATTATAGGAGTTTTAGGAGAGATTCAGATATGCTTTGAATTTTTTGGTGATCTTTCCCATAGCCTCTCAGAAGTTGGTTGTACTGGGCCTAAGGAGTTTTTGAGAGAAAGTAGCTTCTCAAGAAAGGAGTTGAATATAGAGTAAGAACAACAATAACAAAAACTTATTCAGTGGACCAAGGTGTGACCCACAGCCGCCGTGATAGTCTGATATCACCTTGCTGTCAGTCAAAGTCAGGAGGTGGACCTGGGCGGGACTCATGGAAACTTCCTTGAGACCCCCAATAAAAGAGGAGTGCAGGCGAGGCACATTGTCCCTCTCCTTTCTGGAAGAACCCACTGTCTCCCTTCAATAAACTCATTCCTGTTACTCTGGAAAAAAAAAAAAAGAAAAAGGGAAACTTTGCAGGAACTTCTATGACCAACGCCCAAGGCACACCAAGCACAAAGCGTATAGCAACGAAACCCGATCGCTGCAGAGTGCGGGGTGATTCTGAGAATGTCTTGGTGGTTCACATTCGGTCAATATCTGGCACAGTCCCCTTCATCCATTTCTGGGTCCTTGGGAGCAAGGACTGTGACTACAGTCTTAAAGAACACTTCAATTAAGCACCTATTATTTGTCACAGTGTCACCAATGTGGGGCGCCTCTCTGACGCGCTCACAAAGACACTGAGTTAGCTTTCTCCACCTTATCAAACTGCTCAGCAGGTATCGGCAGCAGGGGGCTCAAGCCGAGTAGGGTGGTGAGGAGTGGACCACGACTACAGTGCCCAGGCGGAGCGCTGAGGGGGCTGAGAGCCCTGGTGGCCGGGGAGCAGCAGGGCAGTGTGACCCGAGAGCAGCAATGGCGAGCCGGGGCGCGCAGACCAAACGGGGTGGGATCCCCAGCATTTCAGAAGCAGCCCTGCCTTGCCTGGGGCTGCGCTGGTGGCAGCTGGCATTGAGGAAGGTTTCTGTGCCTGCTGCAGGGGAGATGCAGCCTCCAGCACCCCGCAGGGGAAGGCCCGGGACAGACGTCTTGAGGACTCACAGAGGCACTGGGCACTGGTCTGCTGCCAGAGGTCCTGGCTGCCCTAAAGGGAGCAATGCTATGAGATGCTGCATCCGCTAAGTATTTAGTCATCACCTTTTGGACTCTAGAAAACTGATAAGGTTTCTTCCCTTTGCCCTTGAGACAGACGCAGCTGTTTTGGAGCATTTGAATCACCTCCTCTTGTTACCTGTTCCCAGAGCCAGTCTTCTTGGGACAATTTCATCCATTATTTCCAATGGACTGATGTACCCCTAGCAATTGGGCTATCAAGCAGAAGACAAAAAACATATTGACAGAAATTTGCATTATTCGTCACTCTAAGCAGGGTGGCAAGTAATGTTCTCCAAGTGCCACCTCACTTGGAGCTCTTGCATGAGGGTTTGAACACACCTGTACTAAAGAGCCCACCATACGACCCTGCTATTCCACTCCTGGGAATCTTTCCAGGGGATTTAGAATCAGCACATTACAGTGACACAGCAATATCTATGTTCATAGCAGCTCAATTTACTATTGCTAGGCTATGGAAACAACCCAGATGTCCCTCAGTGGATGAATGGATCCAAGAACTGTGGTACATATATACCATGGAATTTTACACAGCAATTAGAAACAATGATATTGCAGCCTTTGAAGGTAAATGGATGGCTATGGAAGAAATTATGGTGAGTGAAATCAGCTTAACCCAGAGAACCAAGGGTTGAATGTCTCCACTCATCTGTGGAGGTTGGAACTAGAACCTGGCCATTGAGAAAGGTGGTCTATTATCATGTGTTAAATCCAGATAAGATGTAATGTTATACAGCCTAATACTTTTTTAGAGATATTGTTGGTAAGGGAAGGGAGGGATACGGGTGGGAAATTGTGGGGGGCACTCCTGGGGGCAAATCTAGTTTCCAGAAACTATACACATTTTATATTATTTTGTTAAAAACTTGTATGGTTGTTCAAAAATAAAAATTAAAAAAAAAAGAGTCCCCTTGTGGCCTCGGTGTCCTTGGAAAAAGTAAATGCAGACCCAGCCATGGTCTTCTGGCCACTGGCACACTTTCTATCCAGATAGACTGGCTTGATTTTATTCAAATAAAATGATGTGTCACACACGGTGGTCACTAATGTGCTCTGGACCAGATATTCCAGGCTTCGTGCTTCTGGGAGGATGCTGAGACTTCACTCCTCGCTGCCCTCTGGCTGGGCAGGGACACGTCTTCAGTGCTGCCCTGTGAGCTGTGACTGTGAGGATGAGTGGCACTCCCATGTTAAAGCACTTGAATTCTGGGATTAAACCATTCAGAGCTCCCCTTCCCTGTGTCACAGTGACAGGCGGTGCTTCACATGTGACTGCTGCATCAGGCACTCTGCAGTGTGGCCACGCTGGCCAGAACCCACAGAGCGCTGCAAGGGGTGTGGAGGATAAGTGGAAAGTCAGTCCTTGTTCACGCCACTAGTACTCAGAGGGACAGGATTGATTGCGGCACAGCCTCACCTATACTCAAAGCTACATGGCAGAACTTGCAAGCCAGCCTCTGCATTCAGTCCAGTGAAGGTGCAGAACAACTCCCAAAGAGGGAAAGTGAGAGAGAGGAAGAGAGAATTAAATTTTATTTAGTTTTTCACATGGCTTTCATTGCTCTAACACTTTGTTGTGTATGTGGTGCTGGGGTTTGAACCTGCGTCCCTGTGCTTGCCAGGCAAGTGCTGTAACCACTGAGCCATGGCTCCAGCACATCTTCCAAGTCTTTAAAGCGTAATTCAAAACCTTTGCTTTTTATTTTCCCATCTGCCTCTAATTTCCACTTACTACACTCAATATTAAAGGGCTGGACGGTCTTCTATTCTCAATATCCTAACATACTCACGTGTAAGGGAGTGTATGTTTAAAGATGACAAAGCCCTTGGAGTACATCCAGACCCCTAGTGTAGGAACCTTGCGTTAGACCTCAATTTGCATAATGACACCTTACTAGAACATAGTGAGTTTCATTTACTTCAAGACACTGCCACATACATCACCTCATGCAACGGGCTGGTCATTTAAATCTGACTGGTTGGGTTTTCATTACAAAGTGAAGGGTCGCATGGCCAGCTAGTGGTGAAAAGGGTCAATCCTTCTGGATCTTCTTTTCACTTGACATGGTTTCTAGTCCATGCTATAATGAGGGTGCAGGACAAAGATACCAGATAATGCACCCCAGAGCCTCAGGGATGGACCATGGTGTTGTCGTATGCACTGGGGAAACACACTTCTTTCGTTTGAAGCTGACCTCAACCTCCTCCTGCTGCTCAAGTTGGTAGTCTAATCTAAACTTTCCCATCATTCAAGACCAAATGATAATGTCCACACTGTCGTTATTAAATTTGAGAGTTTATTTAAGACATTTACAATACTAGAATTTACCATTATTCTGGCCTAATATTTCCCAATTACTGGTCCACAAGTTGCAACAGCAATTTCTTTTCCATTTTACTTTCATCTGCCTCCTCATTTGGTTCCCCAGTCACAGTTTGCCTCTTTTATTTCATGTCTCTCTGTTCCTCTGCTTTCCTGTCACCCATGTAATGGAATAAGCAAGTGTTTTCTGGGCCACACAGGACTTGGAACATGGGAGGTCAATCCAGTTGCCCTCTTATTACAAGATCCTTTTCATGGAGTTTTTAACGAGCAGCTATTTGGCCTCTGCAGTGTTCTCAGATCCTTGATTCTTAAGAGAACCCATTCTAGTAGAGAGTTTTAATAACTATATTTGTCCAGTTTTTAATTTTAGCAAGATAGGAAAAAGCAGGGTGACTGCTCCTTGGGACTCTCACTTCAGCTCAAGAGTCCACTTGTAAGCGATGCCACTCTGATTTCTAGATGCCATGGGGGGTGGTGTCTGAGACCATTTTAGTATGGCTTTTGAATGTCTGATGTGAAGAGGGCCCCAAGCTGAGTGTGGCAGGCAAGAGAAGCCAAGTTCGGAAACCCTGAGAGCCACAGGTGGGAGCTTCTTTCTGAAGTTTTCTACTCTGGACATCCACGAGAACACTTTTGGATGGCCTTTGGGACAGTCAGCTTTTCACTGCAGTGACAGAATTCCTGGGGAAAACAAAGGAGGAAAGATTTGCTTTGGTTTACGGTTTCAGAGCTTTAAGTTCATGGTCACTTGGTTCTGGTTTCCTGGGCCTGGGTGAGGTGGAACTTCATGGTGGGGAGGACATGAAGCTGTTCATCTCAGAGTGACTTGGAAGCAGAAAGAGAGAGGAGCGTACCCTTCAGAGACATGCCTCTTCCAGTTTCCACCGCCTCCTAAAGTGTGCACCACCAGCTGGGGACCAGGCCTTTGACACATGAGCCTGGGAACGTTCCAGATCCAAACATGACCTTCTTATACCTCCATTATTAGATTCACCTGCTCACGACAGACACCCCAGGCCTCTCCTCTCTCGCCTCATTTTTGCCCCTGGTATCCCTTCACCTACAACATTCCCAAACTTTTCTTGTAACATCCACCGCAGCTCTGCCTTAGAGAGCTGATATTCTGGTCTTTGCCAGGTCCAGGTGGAAGCAAGGACAACATGGGACTCTAGATCCCTGCACAGTGGGTTCAAAGTGAATCCTTGGTACCAGACAGAAAGAATCAGTGCAATGAACGATGCAGTTCATTCAGAGGTGAGATAACTTGAGATAGGGTTTCACATAAAAGAAGGAAGACCAGCTCAGCGTCCCCTGTGACTGAGCACCAGAGCCCAAGTGCCAGCCCCAGCCCCTGTATTACATATAACTATAATACACTACGAAAAACATTTTTAAACAGTCCCAATAGGTTGTCCTCTGTAGCACAAGTGTTCAGGCAAAGAGAAGAGCTGAGGTGTGATGGAGGAAGCTATGGTAGGAATGTCCCTGAGGATCCTGTGTCACTGACTGGCCAATAAGTTGGTTAAATCCAAAGCAAGATGGAACTGACATGCCCGGCCTCAATCCCACCCTTCTCTCAGACCAGGCTCGCTGGTGTCCCTTCAGCAACAAATTCCTGGTAGGGAAAAAAAGACCTGTGTACCAACAGTTTGCCAGAGTTTAAAAGTGATATTTCCTTTCCTCGGACTCTGGAGATGGCCAGGGAAAGCATCAGGTCAGGAAGTGAAGGGGAGAGTTAGATGTTACTGTTCTTCATGAGGACTTCAGGGTGGGTTTGCACATAGTGCAATAGCGAGGAAATCAGGGCCTGGTTTGCCCCTCCAGGGCCCCTGCCATGGCTGAGGCAACTCCCCTGAGGCATGTGAAGAGGAAGTGACTAAGAAACTATCAGTCTCCCTGCATAGTGTTGGTTTGCTGCTGAAGGTATTTCCCTTTCAAGATTGTCTGGTTAAATATTTCTTTGGCGATGAGGGACATGCAGAGATGTGGAACTTGGAAAATTTCACCCGGTGGGGGGAGGATAGGGTTGAGTATGTGTGTATAGCCACCCTCCCAACACATAAGTCATTTAGTGTGGATTCATCACCTCTCATCTCCTTTTCAGAAAGTTCTAAACCCACAAATAGCACATGATGACATTCTGCGTTGTTGTATCATGGTCTGCGATGCTATCATTCACCAGAGAGCATAATTTTTTAGTAATTCAAGGTAAACCTTTTTCTCCCTGTGCTAGTCAGCTTTGCATCACTGTGATAAAACACCAGAGATAAACCATTTAAGAAGCAGGAAAGGTTTATTTTGGCTCACGGTTTCAGCCCATGGTCAGTTGGCTCTATTGTCTCTGGGCCTGCGGTGGTCCAAGCATTATAGTGGTGAATGTGCATGATGGAGAAGCTGCTCCCCCTGCAGCCAGGAAGCAGAGAGAGAAAACAGGGAAGGGGCGAGGGATGAAAGCACATCCCCATTTCTTTCCTCCAACAAAGTCTCACCTCCTGAAGTGTCCACCACTTCCTAGTAGCCTATTAAGCTGTGAATCGTTAGTGGATTAATCCAAAGGCTCCTTGCTGCAGCGGCCACCCAGCCTTCAACACGTGAGCTTTGGAGGGGCACTTAAGATACAAACCGTGGTCCTCCGAGGACACTCGTCAGTGCCTGGAAGTCTTTATCTACAGTGTCCTCCGGTTCTTTTGTGCCCCTTTACCTTTGGTATGCGCAGCTGGTATTTGTGAACGAGTTCATTAAGCAATTTTATTACCTGACAGTGGCAGAATTTGACAATTCTACAACATTACTGCATAAAGATGAATGCGAAGGGCTTAATGCCAGATTGGAAGAGACCATGGTCAGCTGTCCAACACACACACATTCCATCTGTGCATATGAAGGACCTAGTGTGCTGTTGAGCAGGTGCACATGGGTGGCCGATGGGTTGCCTGATGATTTGCCTCTTAAGCACTCAAACCACTCATCTGTTCCCTTAGTGGGTGGCAAATGTTTGGTGTAAGCACACTTTTAATAAGAACTAGCATTTATTGAGCACTTACTATGCGCCAGACATGTCCCAAAACCTTTACATATTGGAACTCACTGAATCCTCCAAACAAACCCTGTAATCACCCCTGGTTAGAGATGAGGAAGGCTGAGAGACACTGGGCAGCGGGCTGCTTTCTCGTGGTGGACTTGTCATTTAATCCAGAACCGGGATGCTGAGTCTAGGTTTTCATTGCTTACCTGTTTACCAATCACCTGTATGTTCATGATCTGTTTCAAACAGACAGGGAGAAGTGTTTTGATGTCAGTCAGGGTGATGTGGGAGGGGTTCTTAACTTTGCCGACTACACTATAGTGTTAGGCAAGCCCAGGGCCGAAGCTGGCCTTTGACTGGACATGTAGGGCTCTTGTGCCTGGAAGGCACATAGTGATCAGAGATGAAATGAGGGTGGTGGGCTTCTCTTGGGAAGAGACTGAGTGTGCTCACGGTGGAGGAGCTGGCATAGTTAATGAGAGCTCAGGACAGACCTCGTTCTTGGATTATAAGCGCCACCCCGGGGACGGGGACGGGGCTGGCAGCCCCTCGGCTTGTGTGAATATCAGCGATGCCGTTTCATCCCAGCGCTGCAGCTGCGCCTAATAATTTTATCTGTCGTTTCCAAGGAACTCTGAGGTTCTCTTCCCTCTTCGCCTCTTTGTGCTTGCAGTTGGTTTTCATCAGAGACAAGACGCTGACTCAGCTTCTAGCCTGAATTTTTTCAGCTGGTGCAAAGATTCCCTGACAGGGCTGCGTTGACATTTTTATCACTGTCTCTTAAACCTGAATAATTTATCATGTTCCTCCAGTCCCCTCCCCTCCTCCCCATATCACTTTACACAACCAGAATGAGTCTCTTGCCTTAGCAATCAAGCATGCTTGGGTCGTGCCTGCCTTTTCTCATAGGCTTCTGACACCCTCCTTTTTTTGTCAGTGTGAAGTTTGGGTGAAAATTCTTTTTTTTATATACTGATAAATTCAGCTTAGATTTGTAGGTGAGTTCTTTGTATAAACTCCTTGTCAAAGAGTGTAAATTCTGCAGCAAATTAAATGGTTATTAAAGATTCCTAATTAGGGATCTTTCTGTTCCTAATAAATGAAAATCTTTTCACCCCTACTAAAGAAATGAAAAAGTAACAGTCAGCTCCAGGGAGATTATCTAATAGACCCTCATGGAGGGCTTCTTCCCTGGGCAACTTCAATGTTCAAATGTAGAATTAAGAGCCCTAACGATATCACCCAGTTACATACCTTTAAGGAAATGGTTCCCACCGCGCCAGTAACTGAGACATTATTGCATGTATGTCTACAAATAAGCTAAGGAATAGGCTGGATATCATGAATGAAATTATTTTATCCCTTTGTCCCCTCAGAACAAATAAGAAAGAATAAATACATGTCCATGCCCAGGCACAGCTCAAGCCAAGACACTCCAGGTTTGATATTAAACACACATGAAGGTTTCCTCTAACTGGAGGAAAAAAGAAATCTACCAAATTTATTAATTCATGAAAAGATTCATCTTGGGGTCCACTAAAAAGCAAGGCCCTTTTGTGTATGTTAAACAGATTTTCATTACCAGACCTTAAGAACTACTCAGTCTCTTTCAGTGACCTGCTTTGGGGCCAGGGTGCATTGGGATTTATGAGTACCAGTGGTATTAAAATATTCAACTAAATATGAGCTAATGTGTTTCCTTCCCCACCCCAAGCTGCAACTTCCTCAGAGGGTCTGAAACCCGCAGTACATCAGGCTGTAGAGATTCTGCCTTCCAAATCCAGTAGGTTTCCAGATGGGAAATTATAATCCTTTCTGAGAGAGATTAAATCATGACCAACAATGAATTTTAAATCATTTTATAATGATTGTTAATTTGGGGGGTATACTGGGAGTTGAACTCAGAGGATCCGTTACATCACTGAGCTACATCACCAGTCTCTTAAATTTATTGTGAGACAGGGTCTCATTAAACTGCTGAGAATCTCACTAAGCTACTGAGGCTGGCCTCAAAGTTGTGATTCTCCTGCCTCAGTCTCCAGAATTTCTGAGCTTACAGGTGTGCACCACCACACCCCACTGGAGACTGGTAATTCTATGCTTCAGCCTGTCTAGGATATGATGTAAGTGGCCTCATTCAATACATTGAAGGTCTGATGAAGTCGGAGGCTGGGGATGTAGCTCAGTGGTAGAGTGCTTGCTTAGCATGCATGAGGTCCAGTACCACCCAAAATGACAAAATAAAACAAAACAACAGGACAAAGACTGAGGTCCCTGCCCTGAGACAGCAATGCAGAAAAGCTTGGCCCGAGTGCCTGCTGCTGACCTGCTTCTGTGGGCTCAGGGCAGCACCATCAACTCTTACTGGAATTTTCTACCTATTGGCCTCTCTATAGGATCATGCTACAGAAATTCCTTAAAATCTCTTCCTTCCTCTCCTGGTCCCATCCCTCCTGTTGATTTGGTTTCTCTGGAGACCCTTGACTAATACAAATGGCAATGGGTCCTTCTGCTCCACCTGCCCTGAGAGGTGACACCCTGGGGCCAGCAAAGGAGGCTGGGGTCTCAATCCATCATACTCTGTCATTCCTTTTAGAGAAAAATCTTGGTGCGTTATTCTGTTGTCGGAGTGAAACTGCGATTTGTAGCAGTGGATTCTCAGTGGTAAATGCTGAAATCTCCGGCAATTCCTTGGGGAAATCTCAACCACATCCTTGGACTCCGCTCCCAGATCCCTGCTCCCGGAAGGCTGCCCTGAGGACCTTCCTGTGCTTCCCAAGGCTTCGCTCCACTGCACTTCTTTATGTTCCCCAGAACCATCTGCACGTACATCTTTATCACTGTGCTTATTGTGTTGTATTTGGGGTTGTTTTTTGTTTTGTTTTGATTTTTATTTTTGGGATTTTTTTTTTTTGCATATTTTTTTCTGTCACTAACCTGGGCTCTTTAAGGCTGGGATAAGGTTTATTTCCGTTTGTATTCTTGGTGGATAACACGGAATGTGCCCAGAGTAGGAGCGACTATATTTGAGTGAATGTGTGAATGGGTAATATCATATGAATGGCTCCATGTTACCCCTCTAGGGTGGGTTGGAAAGTGTGGGACGTACACATTCAAATGTGTACGCCTGGCACCCTGTTCTTGCTCCAGTTACCTTATTTTCCACCCTCAGCCAGGCCTTTCAACCCCTTCTTCCTAACCTATAAAAGGGAAACAACTTGTAGCTACTTTGTTGGGTTATCATGAGGATTACATGATATAAATGCATGGCCTTCTAGTAAATGGTGGTGGTGGGTCATTTCCAGACCCCTCCATCACTAAGCATTTATTCCAACACACTTGCTCTGGAATTCCCTGTAGTTGAACCTGCAGAACAAGCCAGTCCTCCCTGACTCTACCTCAGTCTCCATGTTTTCCTTCTTTCGCCAAGAAGAGGGCATTGCTCAGGGTCCTGCCTCAGCTCTGCTACAGGATAATCTCTCGCTCCGATTCCAGAAGCCTTCTGTCTGCTCAGGCAGACAGGTCTGCTTGCAGTCCAGCTGATTATTTTGTTTGCTTTCAGAGATTACTTAGATTAGTGATTTTCAATGGCTGTTGCAGGAGGTAACTTTGTTCACCAGGGGACAGGTAGTAATGTGTGGAGATTCTTTGGTTGCCACAGCTGGGGTGAGTGAAACGCAATTAGGATCTAGCACATAGAGGCCAGAGAAGCAACTCAGTATCCCACAATGCACAGGACATCTGTAGGCAGCAAAGAATTTTCTGGTCAAAAATATTGGTGGTGCTGGGGTTAGAACAAGTAATAGCTCATGCTTTTATAATCATGTCATTGCGTATTCTATTGTCATGTATATCCAAAGAGTACTAATAAAAAAAGAAGCCTTAACTGTATGCAGCAGACATGAACACTTCCATCTTCAACACATAAAGGAAGGCAAGTAGGGCACAAGTGTATGTCAAGAGAAGGTTCCTTCTCCAATGTCTCAACACTAGGAAACCTCTTCATTCATCTTTCCTCTTGGTTTCCAGACTAGATCACTACTTGATTATTCTTCCTCTATACAAATTAATATCTCAAAATATATGTTAACTTTATATTCATATAGGATTTACTGGGGAGCTGGGCAGTGGAAGAAATTAATTGGTATTAAATGACTATTAGATGACAAGGGAAATGATAAACCCCAACACACATTATACCTTCTTTTTTATTAGTCTGTGGATATAATCAGCAGCACAGCTTGTGACTTAAAGTGTCTTCTCTCCACCTAGAGGGCCCTGGCTTTGCCACAAGCTGTGTGATATTTCACAAGTTATCTAACCTCTCTGTTGTTTGGTTTCCACACTGGACAATGGAAAGATCAACTGCCTCATAGAGTCATTGTGAAGATAAGTGATATAAAATAAGGAAACATCCAACTTGAACAACTCTGGCTCTACAACTTTCTAGTTATGTGATCCTGAGCAAAATCCTTAACTCTTTCAAGCTTCAAGGGCTGCTTCTGTAAGATAGAAATACTAATATTATCTACTTCAATGCATTACTTTAAACATTAAATGAGATCAAATAAAGTGCTGTTCTTGGGTATGTCTCAAGAAACTGTACTAGATTTTATTTTTTGAACAGGTTTTTGGAGGTTTAGAAAGAAAGACTACGTTTGGTAATTCTTCACTGGCTGAAAGGTGTGGCTTATGTGATGCTCAGTTTCAGGTGTCAATTTGACTAGATTAAGGAATACCTAGAAACAAAGCAATATTTTGGGTGTTTCTGGAGTATTTTCCAGAAGAGGTTAGCACGCGAGTCGGAGTGGACTAGATGGAGGGCACAGCCCATTGTGGGTGAGCGTCACCTGGCTGGCCAGGGGCTGGAGAGGAGCAAGATGAGGGCATACTCATCTCCAGCCTTGGACATCAGGGTCCAGGCTCTCTGGCCCCTGGACTGCAGGAGTCACTCCAGCAGCCCCTCCCCTGAGGGTCTCGGGCTTTTAGCCTCAATCCGAGAGTGACCCTCTTGGTGTCCCTGGATCTGAGGCCTTCCGATTTGCCTTGAGACACATTACTGGCATCCTGGGTCTTCACCTTGCAGTCATCCTACATGGATTTCTCTCTGCCACAGTCACATGAGCCAACTCCCTAATAAATTGTGTCTCCCACATCTCTCTACATGTTCTGTTGGTTCTCTCTCAGTAACCCTATCACAGCTTGGTAAGGGGCATTCAAGGGTCACTTGTGAACTTGCCATCATTCCTTCTGGGTCTAAGAGACATAGGAAGTCATTTGTAGCCAGGTGAGAGCGACCTTACCACAGGACTTTCTTAAAAGGTTAAGGAAATAATTCCTTCTCTCGTTCTTATTTCCAGCAACACACCCATATTCGCTTGTTCTAATGACACTCTGGAATTCCAGAGTGGCAAATTTGCTTAGTAACAGAGTCAACATGGTGATGTTGTGGGAGGAAAAAAAAAAAACCCAACCTTTTTCAATCAGTAATAATTGCTCCTCAGTTGACCCTCTGAAGCCATGATTCTGTCACAGAATGAGGGCTGAGTAACATGTCCCCTGGGTTTCTGGGCAAGCTCAGAGCTGCAGTGTAGGGTGGTCATGTGAATCGTGCCTAATTGGTTGGGGCAAAGAGCAGGGGGCAATCAACCTGACCTTGAGTTTAGCCTTGCCCACGGGCAATCATAGGCAAATTAGGGAATAATTTTGTAGATAAATGAGATCAGGAGTACATGTCACTTGTATGGTGACCACTGACTAATAAGACATATTCTGCATCGAAGCAGAAGATGGATGGAACCAGCTCTGGAATCTTATTTATGCAAGGGATTATTATTAGTACTCATCATAACTCATAGGGAGACAAGCTTACTTTATGTTTGGGAAATGTAAAAACCATGAGGTGTTGAAAATTAATGAAAAAGCATCTAAACTACTTGAAGGAAAAGGAGATGCTCAAAACAGAGTCAGACTACATCATCCTCACCCTGTAAAAAAATCAGTTTGCTTCATTAGGACCCTTCAAACAAATAGACCAAAATAAACAGGCTAACAACAACTATAAAACTACCAGCAAAATTTGAAAAAGATCTGAATAAAATAATAAAATATAATGAAAAAATAGTCAAAATTATATGCTTCACCTATTTTAGACTTAAATTAAGTGAATTGGAAAATAAGTGGAATAAATTGCCCTTAAGGCAACACAGAGATAGAAAGTAGGAAAATGTGTTAAGAGACATGCAGACATAATGAGAAAGGCTAACCTCCAAAACAACTCTAAGGACATGGTGGCAGTGAAGGAGAGCCAATCTTTGAAGTAATGATTAAGGATTTCCTAGAGCTAATTAGCTAATAACCTTGAACATTAAGGAAATACAATGTATACCAAGAAAGACTAACTTATATATGCAAATAGAAATACAATGAATTGAAAATCCAGAACTCCAAATATTAAAATTGTCAGCCAGAGATAAGACACATTAGAAGCGTTGGAAAAATCAAACTATTAGAAGACTTCTTGCAGGAATAATGGAACCAATGCTATTACTAATAATATCTTCAACGATCTTAACCTACAAAGATGCCAACCTAAAAGCATATCTCAGAAATAGGACCTTTCTGCAACTAGGACACCGCAAAGGTGTTTAGACACAAACAGAAAGAGATTTCAGCAACAGATCTTTGCTAAAATACTCATGAAGAAGGTATTTCAGGAAATGGAAATATATTTTCCAGAAGGATTATCTGAGAAGCTAAATGAATAGTGAGCTCAGATGTTGGCAAGCATGTAGAGGTGTTTAAATGTTCAACAACCATCCCTGCACTTTAGAACCATCCAATTTAACTGGCATAAATGAATCTCAAACATCAATGTTTTACAAATCTTGTCAAAATAAGTCTAATGTAAATCTAGGTTGAAAGTCATTGATATAGATAAGTACTTTCTGAATTAAATTTTATGCACATTATTCATATATATATAAATAAAATACAGAAATTATACATCACAAAAATACATATGTGAAACTATAACCATTATGGAGTTTTAGAAGAGCATATGTAAGGTAAGAGACACCAAGTCAGGCGGGGGTTATTGAAGTTAAAGTCTTCAATGGTGCTTGCTTTATGAACAAGATTTAAAGTATTAATAAAAATTTAAATCTAATTAGGCATGGTTATTTTTTTAGTAATTTTTGTTACTGGAGCCAAAAATATAAATTGAGACATTCTGAAAAAAGAAGACAGGATAAATATCAGGAATTAGAAGAAAAAGTAATAAAGATGATAAAATTAACAAAATAGAAAATAATTTAAATAAACAAATTAAATAGACCAAGAAAGCAGCACTTTCTTTCATTAGCGTTTCCAGAGAATCTACCTCCACCAAGACTGATTGAGAAAAAGATAACACAAATGAAAATATTGGAAATGAAAAAGAACATAACTGTAAATGAAGCAAAAGTAGAAAAAGAGAGGGACATGAAAAAGGATGTAGCAATTTGGAATCCTAGATGAAATCAACAAATTCCTCAAAAACATAATTTACTAAGACTGACTCATGAAGAAATAGAAAGCCTGAAGATTTCTATAAAGATCTTAAAAATTCAATCTGTATTTAATAATCACCCTGTGAAAAGAAACAAATGTCCAAATTATTTAAGGGGAAGTTTTGCAAGACATAATTTAAAACAATTAGCAATGAATATAGTGTGCTTCCTAAGCAAGCCAAACAGATGTCAATGATAAACATGAGGCACAGGCCTCTGGATGTGTAGTGAATGAATATCAGACCTGGTTTTTCAAAACGTTCAAGAAAATGACTACTCTAATAACAGGAAAGCTTTTTGAAGAAATTATTAAAGGAGAAAATTCTCCATAATTCACTCTATTGGGTCAATAGAATATTGTTTCCAAAATCAGTCAAAGAAAGAAAAAAAAGGAAAACTATAGGTTTATCTCACTCATAAACATAAATATAAAATTGCATAAACAAAAAAATTAACAAAATAAATTCAATGGTATAGAAATCTATGATACACCATAATAAAATTAAGATTATTCCAGAAGACAACAGTAGTTTCACACTAGAAATCTAGAAGTATAATCTTCCATGTGAATTGAACATAGGAAAAAATATAATAGCAAAAAAGCAGTTAATAAAATTTGACGCATTTTAAAGATTTATGTTATTAATACATGTCATATCTTACATGTTTACTTATATATATGTGCATATATATGCTCATGTTGTATAAATATATAATTTTACAAATGTATTGTAAGTAGATATAATTTTGTATGTGATATATACTTATATAAATACACAGAATTAGATACAAATCATGTATAAATATATATAATCCTGTGAATATGTATATTATGTACACATATTTATATATACGTGGGTAGGGATATGTATCATTACATCAATATATAAGTATAAATGTGAAAGTATAGCAGGGTAAGTTTAGTCACCATACGCTTTTATTTTTTAGAGTCTTTCTTAGTCATAGCCCTTTGTTTTTCCATATAAATTTTATAATAATCTTGTAAAGTTTTGAAAAGCCATGTGGGACTTTTTGTATGTATTACATTGAATATGTAAATCCCTCTGGAAAAATTACATTATTAAGCTTTTCAAGTGCTCCATTCACTTAGATGGTTTTGTCAGTGAAAAAACTGAAAATAGGAAAATGTCTTTAGTTTCTCTGTTAAGATAGAAAAGGATTTCTTAAAGCACAGAAGAGTCAGCTACAGAAAAAGATTAATACATTTGACTATAATAAAAATTAAAAATTATTTTTATTAAAATAACTAATGAGGAGCTGGAGTGGTAGCTTGGCAGTTACGGCGGCAAGTACCTGGCAAGTACACGGGTTCAAACCCCAGCACCCATGTACACAACTAAGTGTCAGAGCAACGAAAGCCATGTGAAAAACTCAATAAAAATTGATTCTCTCTCTCTCTCTCTCTCACTGTCCTTCTCTTTAAAAAAAAAAAAGACCTAATGACATAAAAAATAAGTCATATATGTATATATATATATATAAATATTTTTTTTAAAGAGAGAGGGATAATGAGATAGAGAGAATCAATATTTATTTAGGTTTTCATGTGGCTTTCATTGTTCTGACACTTCAATGTGCTTGGGTTTGAACCCATGTCCTCGTGCACGCTAAGCAAGCGTGTAACTGCCGAGTCACCCTCCAGCCCAAAGCCATATATTTTTAAAAGATATTGCATTGATATGAATTAAAAAAAGTTTAGCCTCTGGATATTTGAAGAACTTCTACAAATGTATGAAGAAAATAAACAATAGAAAAGTTGGTAAATGATTTGAACTAGCATCTCATTGAAGGGAAAATATAAATGCCAAATACATATAAAAGAATTAGTCTTATTAATATTAGAAAAATACAAACTAAGATCAGGATTTTATGGCTCTTAATTGGCAATATCAAGATGTCTGTTCAGTGATGAAGTAAATTAAAAAGCATCTTTATCTTGCTCACAAGAGTCAAAATTAGTACAAGTATTTGGGACTCAAAATCTCATTCCTTCTAAGGTTGAATATTTTCATATCCTAAGACCCAGTAGTTTTACTTTTAGGTGCATAATCCAGAAAAATTCTTACATTTGTGTACTGGGAGACAGATCTTAAGAATGTTTACCACGACTTTATAAAGGGCTGTAAAAAATAGAAAGAACCTAGGCATACATTGATAAAAATGTATTTATTTATCCCACTTTTGCTCAATAGAATAGTTTCAGTGGAAATAATTCATCTGCCAGCTACAGCAAACAGCAGAGATCATTATCAAAAACATAATGCTGTGTGGAAGAAACTAATTGTAGAAAACTTTGTAATGTGTTGTGCCATTTTTATATAGTTCAGATGTTAGCAAAAATGCACAACGTTTTAGTTAATTATATGTGCTGAAATTATCAGAAAAGCAAGGAAAACATTGCGACTGAATGGCCACTGCTGGCAGAGAGGGAAATGGGATAGGAAGCAGAACACAGGTAGAAAGAGTAGAGTTATAAAGATCTAGATCTTGAATTAGAATGTGGGTACAAGGATTCATTTTATCATTGTGCTTCAAAACTTAAAAACTGTCTTTAGGATGCATCAGGTATATGTTTTAGTCAGCTTTTTCGCCTCTGTGACCAAAAGACCTGGCAAGAGCAACGCAGAGGAGGAAAAGTTTATTTGGGACTCAGAATTTCAGAGGTCTCAGTTTATAAATGGCCAGCTCCATTCCTTGGGGGCTGAGGTGAGGCAGAACATCATGAAGGAAGAGGGTAGCAGGACATAGCACCAGGAGGGAGAGAGAGAGAAAAAGAGAGAGAAAGAGAGATTCACTCTCCAGGGACAAAGCGTATATGCCAAACTCACAACCCCAGGAACCCACCTCCTCTAGTCACCTGCTACCTGCCTACAGTTACTATCCAGTTAATTCCCATCAGGGGGTTATAAGACTCATAACCCAATCATTTCACCTCTAAACTTTCTTTCATTGTCTCACATATGAACTATGGGGGACACCTCATATCTAATGCATAACGTGTGTGTGTGTGTGTGTTTGTAATCATATCTATTAAGCAAGTGGGGACTTTTCTCTTTGATTAAATTAAGCAGATTATTTTTAATATAATTTAGTTAGAAGAATTTTTCAAATATTTAAAATGAGAATGGGCTCCAATAATCTGAAACAAAAATACTAAAATGAGAGCTCCTTAAATCTTCAGAGTGGAGGACTCACAGTATGGAGACCCCATAAGCCACACCCTTGCACTGTCCCCTTGAGTGTGAGCAGGGCCTGTGACTTGCTTTTAGCCAACACAGTGTAGCAAAGCTGTGGAGTGTCATTCCCTTGATGAAGTGTGTTGCAGGTGAACGTGCTTTTTTTTTTTTTTTAATTTTTTTATTTTTGAGCAACCTTACAAGATTTTAACAAGACAATATAAAATGTGTATAAGATGTGTATATATTCTGGACATTGCAACTGTCCCCAGGAGTGCCCCCCCAATTACCCTCCCTTATCCCTCCCTTCCCCTTCCCGTTATAACTCTAAAAATAGTATTAAATTGTAAAGCATTATATCTTATCTGAATTTAACTCATGTTTCTAGACCAACTTTCTCATTGTCCAGGGTCTAGTCCCCACCTCCACAGATGAGTGGAGACAATCGACCCTTAGATCTCTGGGTTAAGCTGATTTTACTCATCATGATCTCTTCCATAACCATCCATTTACCCTTGAAGGCTGCAATGTCATTGTTTCTAATTGCTGTGTAATAT